>PNEQ01003103.1:20020-38356 GCA_003012365.1 Medauroidea extradentata | reverse complement strand
ATATATATATATATATATATATATATATATATATATATATATATATATATATTTATATTTCACTCTTAGTAGTGCATATTAGACCTCCACGTATGGGAAAAAAAAGCCTAAAACACAGAAAAGCAAGTAACATTTAGCAAGTGGCGCAGTGGTGTAACTAGTATTTGTGTTAAACAGGAGGGTCTTTCTGGAAATTTGATAAAGGATCCACCCTTAAAAGTGAGAGGGAGGGGGTCTGGGGAATGTCGCCAGGGAAATATTTAAATAAGAAACAAAGTGGTACTATTCCAACAGGTTTCTTACTTAACTTTGAATATACTGCTGATTGAAATAATCATTAATATTTTTAGACGAACTTTGTTTTAAGTTTTTACTATTTCTTTGGCACTGAGGGGGAAAAGGTAACCCTCCCTTCCCCTGACTTTACTTGTGGAGCATATATTGCCTATTTACTAGCTTGTGATATTTTAATGTTGTTTTGCTGAAATAATAATTTATTTAAATAGGCAGGCGGACAGTCCGAATTAAATTATACATTGGAAGAGCAACTTTAATTTTCAGTAAATGGTTTCGTAAAATCCAATTGGTACTTGTCCATTGACGATAAAATCCAATAATGCCTTTCTTGCTCATATCAATATTTTGATTTCTTTGGTTTGAAAGAAAATGAACTACTTTATTCCTGAATGTAGATGTGAAACTTAGGGTGGGGATAAATATCTACACTATCCCCCCTTTATAGTAGGGGAGGGACAATATCTCCTTTTCCCCCACTTTCTCCACCGCTACTGGTTGAAATTTACCATATTGGAAGTTACAGCTGTTGTTTACAATAAACTGTGAACATTCAACATCTTCCAGTCATATTCAACTAATTATATATATATATATCTGTAGATAATTTTATTTGTAATGAATGCTGTACAACTTTTGTTTACAATTTTGTAAACATCTTAATAAAATAAAAGTTGTAAGTGTAAATACAATTTATACTCATAATAGCTCATGCAGCACTGCTTGAAGTGGTATGTACATAATAAAACCTGTAAATTAATAATAAAAAATATAATATTCTCAAGTATCATCAAACTATCCCAAAGTGAATATAGCAGAAGGATATTTGAGCAACTGTTGTGTATATATAACAGAGTAACATTTTCTTGAGGGGTTTTAATTATTTTGTAGTTACCAAGATACAATTTTAAATTAAACTAGCAGAACCTGATAAGTATTGGTATGCCAATGCTACACAAGACATTTACAAGCCTACATCCAAGTAATGGATGTTACGAAAATATTCTCAGTGTTCAAATATCTGTGTGTACCATTTTTCATGGTGATCGGTTTAACGGTGTAGAAGCTGACGGACTGCAGCACTATCTAGTGGTGAGTTGTAGCAAAGTGGATATCGATAAAATATTTTGTGTTTAAATATATAAGTATACCAACTTTCATGGTGATTGGTTGAACGCCATAAAAGTTGGTACATTGTAGTGCCATCCGTTGGTGAGTCAGAGTAAAATGAATAACATAAAAACCTTCTCCATAAAAAAATATGTATAATTTATGTGCCGAATTTCATAGTAATTAATCAATTTGTGTTTGAGTTTATCGTTATCATACGTACATATAATTATACATACATACAATTGTACATATATACGAACATCCCTTTTTATGTGTATAGATAATAATGAGAAAGTTAGAACTTTATTTTTTTTGTGGAAATTCTAATAAAAATTAAATAAAATAAATCCACCTAAATGTAATTAATTAGTACTAATTATAAGCACACATATTTCTTGGATGCAGTACGTAAGTTTACAACTATAAATAAAGTTAAAATAAATGTGTTATTGGTTAATTTTTTATTGTAAGCATGTATGTATCGTTTTTAAGTATTGAGTAGTATTGACCTATAAAATGTTAACATGGAATAGGATTTCCATAATAATGTTATGTTCCGTGTTTTAAATTATTTTTTATTAGAGTAAATACGTTGGTGCTTACAATATTCAAATACTCACTAGTTCTAGACTTAACATGGTTTACAAGTCATTTGTTGAGTATTCTTCATCAAATTCTAAAACTAAAAGTGTGATTTCAAAAAATATTTAATTCTGAAAAAAAAAAAAAAAAAAAAAAAAAAAACAGAACACTTACTTCAGTCTTTTAAAATCAAACCTGTTTCTCAATAGCCTTTACTGATTTTTTAGTTTAATGCCAAATTCAAATTTTTGTAGCTAAATGGGAACTGTATGTTTTTCAGTTAATTTTAAATAAACTATGAAAATCATTTCATGCACGTCACTTTTAATGATAATGAAAATCTGTGCGAATTAATCGCTCCAGATCATTGAACATGCAGAAGCAGTTTCTTGTAAATTATTTATGGTAATTTGTAAAAAATTTATAAAAATAATATTTTAGTAGACAAACATGTTGAACGAAAGCATTTTTGAAGATAGTTAAAATATTATAGTTGGTTTAAGTTTTATAATACTTTAAATATTGGGTCATAAATTTCATTTAGTGATTTTAGCTATCTAAACTGTTTATTTCATGAAACTTAACTTTAAAGCCTTCAAAAATAAAATGTTTACAGTATTAGAAAAGCCAGTTATGTTAGTAAATTTTGGCAAACTTCTTATCACCAGATGTATCTATTACTGTTTAAAAATATCAATAACCTTTTGGGAGGAGCTCCTCAAAGGCGACACACGGCTGTACTTCCAACATTAGGAAAAGTTTCAGTTCATAATCTCAGTATTTCACAATGTTTGGCACCAGATATCATCACAGTCAGTCTTCTGAAATATGTCTCGACGCACACCACTGGTCACACGGTACACACGGATCGCGTTAAGGTCGTTTATCGCCGCCACTTTTGTTTACATGCGCCACCATGCAAGGCCGCCCCACCTGCGCCATTTGCTCGCGACGAAACTCCTTCGACACCTTTCCTCTTCGCTCCATTAGGAGATACTGCGCTAAAATTAAAAGCATTCTCGGCGGCGCATTCGAATAATCCCGCCCCCTTCGCCCGCCGCCCTCCCCTCCCTCCCCGCGCGGCCATTTCCCTTAATTTGGCGCACTGCTACGAAATCCGAGATTGGCCCATATTTGGCCTAGGTGTTAGGTTTTAGCGGCGGCGGGCCTAGCGGGGCATTGGAGTTTTAGTTCTACTTTTCTAAAATTAAACCTCCCGCGCCGCGCCTGAAAAAAAGAGGCAGGGGAAGTGTTGGTTGAGGGGGAGGGGTGGCGTCGCAGGGGCAGGCGGACACAATGCGCGAGCGGGCGTCGGACGAAAATACGCGGCGTCGCGCTGCGCTCCTGCTGGCGGAAGTGGAGTGCTCTTTAGCCGGCGTTACCGGTCGCCATTGTCCGCCTCTTGCCACCACTTCTGGAACACAGATGGCAGTACTCGCTCCCGTACTTCGTTGATTGACATGCCGGAGGAGGGAAGAAGGGGACCGACGAAACCGTCTGGACGCCTAAACTTGCACTCTACTGCGCACTACGTCATGAAGGTTGCGTCAGGCGCGCTCTATGCAACGCGGTCGCTTTGACGTCACGAGGCCCACGAGGCATGCCAGTTGTGTTGGGAACATGCGCACGGTTTCAACGGTTCCTTCTTCTTGCCACCACGGGTCATGCCAATCAATGAACCTTGGTGTCGTAAGTGGTTCTATGCTTCACAACTACGAATGGAGACTTTATGCCAGTGAAACACTTTGACGATGGGTAGAAAGATGACATAAACTTATGGCTTACCAGGTATCTAAACACTGAAATTCATTGTCTGATTATAAATATACCTCTCTAGGCTTTGGCTAAAATGCGCTGAGAACAACACCTGCATAGTAAAAATTAACAAGTCAAAGATGTATGTAAACAAATAACTGCCAAAAATACAATGTTTCAGTACCTGGCCTGTGTTCGCAACACGGCCGCGTGTAGCACATTTGGAAACGACAGCCTTCGAGGGCGGGCCGTCGAAGGCATGCGCGCGCTTGCGTTTCCCTCTACCCCCTTGCCTCTCCTTTTTCCTCTTCCTCGCGCTTGTTATCGCCGGCTTCCCTTCGAAAATAGCCCCCTCGCAGTTACAGCAAGAGGTGAAATCCTCCACGCCCGTTATTTATAACATGTCCATGTTTGAACTGTTGCGCCATTCGGGTATAAATAATGCGCGGGCTCTCTCTGTGCCTTCGCCCGCGCTTCCGACACAGCCCGGAGAAGTGTCCGAGCTGCGACCGTGCCTTTCTTCCCTCTGCCTTTCTGACTTCCGGTGCCTGCGACGCCCTCCCTACCTCTCCCACTACACCCCTTTCAATGAACTGTGCACTCAGCACACTACGTGGGCGCTTCCACAGGGAAGGGGCGAGTAGTCCTGTTGGCAAAAAGCTTGTTTCACATTTAGCAGTATTTTTAACCACCATCCAAGTTGTATCTTTCGTACTCGTTTAGTACCAGAGATTTTCCCGTATAGTCTACTAATTGGTAGCATTGCTATTTCTTTCCCGAGAAGGTAACATGATCCGATCTCTCGGGGTTCATAGGTTTAAAAAATAATGAGTTCTACAGCTACTTATCACAATGATAAGAAACTGATATTATGTACTCTTTATGTTCTAAAACAGGTCAAATACTGTCACCAAACAGGTTCAGAACTAACGATATTATCGTCTCGTGCAGACAAGGCCTCAGTTTCAAATGAAGTTTATCGAAGGCATTGAACTGCAACCTAGTATGTCGAAACATTGCAATTTTCAGCAGACAGCAAATGTGTATGTCACTGTTATACCTATTATATTGATTAATGTGTGTCATATAATTTAAATATTATGTTCTTGTATGGTAAAGATGACTGAACAGTTATAACGAGATGTACTGTGATTACGATCTGACATACGAGGTTGCAGTTAATACCATCGATATGCTGATCAGTGGTTGGTAAGACCTCCGTATGGGGCGATGTACTACCTAACTCGACGTGGCATCAGACTGTCTTGGGATACTGTGAGCCATGCATTATTGATCCGAGCCCACAGTTAATATTTATATCCTAGGAGTGGGAAGAAATTCAACCGACATGCACTGTTGTCCCGCGGACTCTCATTGGCGATAGATCGTGAGATCCGGCTGACCAAGGAATCATTTACACACCTTTCAAAGCATTGGGGTTGACTCGGTCCCTGACAGTGGAACTGCTGCGATCTCCCCTGTTTCTTTGGAGGTCCTGAAACCTTGTGTCTCTAAGAAGAAGCGCTGGTATGACTCGCATTAATTGGACTCGCCTTATGCGGTTTTTTTAGAGGTTGCATAGGCCTCGATCTAGCCAAGGTGGTTCTTAGTGCCTAATCCTTCCTGGACTGTGAAAGGTGAGGTGGTAACCACTTCCATTCATTGCAATTGGATAGAGCGTATCTCTTTCTGGCGGGAGAATCTACTACTCCTGCCGGCTATCAGCTAAGGTTCTGAAAGCCTGGTGATCGGAGACTGCTAATATTGATGGGACTGGCTAGTGAGACTTGACACACCTACCAGCGTTGAAGATTTCTATATTACTCTTGGCGTATCAGGTACAGGAAGGCAGGTTCTGCCAACAACATACCGGTAGAGATGCCAGAAAACGTGTATTCTGTCGGGTGTCATTTTGTTCAAGACGTGTTACAGGTGTGGTGATGCCAGTAGCAGCAGTAGTTCATCAATACGGCGATGTGCCTTTTGTGTGTTTGTGATGTGAGGTGAACGGCTGTTGGCGTTGATGACACCATAACCATGACCCCATAATAACGGGCTGTGTGCATGGGGCATCACAACTGCAGAATATCCCACCCAATGATCATGTCGCCTACAAGCACTAAGTCATGATCATTGGTTAAGTGAGAGGAACGGGATTTTTTACTAAATATTATACTGTTCCATTCTTCACCGCATGTATTTCTGGTGGAACACTTTTGTAAGCAGTGATGATGATGATGATGATGATATTGATGATATGATGCTGATGATGACGGCGAATCGGCGTGACAAAGTTCGTGTTGATGTAGAATCATCTAAACTGCCCAGTACATTCCGCAAAACGTCGCTTGTATTGGATTGTATATATGTGAAAAATGAAATAAAAAAATTTATGAAATAATAAATAGAATTATATCTCATCGTAATCCTTTGGTAATTATTTTAGTATGTAATCTTTCATACTACATCACGTCATCATTGAATTATAAACATAATAGTTGTGAGTGTTCTTATAATATAATTGTTGGTTGATGCTAATACAACTATGAGTATATATTATTCGTCAATTAGTTTTAAGGTGGCGGAATTTGTGTTTTTAAAGGCATAATGTTGAGGGGCAGTACGGACGGACTTCCACATTTCAATAACTCGTGGTCGCTATTGTAGTGTGGTTCTCTTCCCACCATTGCTGTGCTGTGTGTTCCGAGTTTCCTTTCGTTGACAACTCTCCATACAGTGGCTTTAATTGAGCTGTTAGTGAGTTCAGACATCCGCAGCATTGATTGAAGCGCACGATGATGATGATGGGTGTCCTATCGGAAGGCAGGTTTAGAACCATGGAGGGCGCTGGGTGATGCAAACCACGACTAGACGAGTTGATTCTCTGGTGATTCACCCACTGTCTTCAGTAGTATGGTGACGAGGGGACAACACAACACCCAGTCCTGAACCCAGAGAGACAACTGTAAATATTGATCTTCCCGGCCGGGAATCGATTCCGTGACCCTTTACTCAGCAACCACAAAGCCAAGTGTTACGGTGCGCACGGTCCCTGGATATAAATCTGAAACGACACATGTAAGGGAATGTCAGGAGACCCTGGTTGCACGTTGCTAGCAGACACTTATGATTCCTCTGATGTAATCGGCGCTAAATGGGCCATTATATTTCAAGAGTTTTTCGATAGTCTCGTACTTACAATGAGCGTACGGTGCTTATCCTGCATCGCATTCAGTGGTTGTCTCCCTCCCATCTCACCATACTGAGAACTGGTTGTTTTCTTGCCTGTCGGCGTTTACATGGACGCTTGTGTCTTGAAATCTTCCTATGCTCGAAAACAATTTTTAATAGAAGACCCTTGGCACCCTTTATTGTTTATTTCACTTTCCGGTGCTGTTATATATCGACGATGTTTTTACATGCGTTGTTCGTGTTGAAATACTGCTGGGTGATTATGTGTGAACAATGTATAACAGTCTATACTGTATGTCATGTTGTTTAAGAGCTGTCTCTTCGACATTTCTTCTTGCTGTGGGCTGTTAACAATAATGAGCGAGTGAGAGATTTTGGTCAGCGCTTAACATCGAGGTCTTCAGAGCTGGTGAGAGGTGGCATGAGGTGAGTGTGGAGCGGTGCCGGAATGAAAGGGCTGGGGAAACGGGAGATCCCCGAGAAAACCCACCGACCAACGGCATCGTCCGGCACGATTTCCACACGCGAAAATCAGGGGACCGACCCCGCCGGGAATCGAACCCGGATCGCCTTGGTGGGAGGCGAGAGGTCTGTTCACATAAAGTAAGTACGCTTAAATGACGTCTTATCACTATTAATGATATTTATCGCTGCCTCAGACGCTAATTTTTGAGTTCGATGAAATATGTACACCGTGTTGATCACTTACAAAGTTATGTTTATGTTAACATTTGACGAAAATACACAAATTGGCTGGGAGGAAAAAAATAACTACACTCCCAAAAGGGGCCCACTTTACAGAGAACGTCTGTACCAACCGTGTTTATTAACGATGATTTGCTTTAAAAGGCAGAAAAGTCTTATAATGCTTTATAGCTAACGATAAATATTTGAATAATATTTTGTTAAATATCTACTGACGACAGCCACGCATACTATAAGCAATGGCTTAGGACTACTAAACTTTTCCTTTGAATCCGTTTTTAGTCTACTTCCAGAGGGAAACATTGACTCATGTCTAGTATATGATTTTCCTGTACTAGTATGCGTGTGTTTGCTACTTCTCCCACCTTAAAAAAATAATGACCTTTGAACCGAATTATTCCAGTCCGCCTTTTTAGAATTAACATTGTATTTAAATATTTGTAAATTTAATTTTTGGAAATTTTTACCGATTCATGCTTATCTTGCTTGTAAAAAATGCTACAATAGGCAGTGTTAACATGTGCAATTGAAATTATAACATTACACTGTTTTAACTGAACTTGTTATTCCCTAAATCACCAAATACTATTGTCACAATCCTCAGACGTGCTGGTGATAGTAAAAATAAGTTTTTTGTCCTCTCATAAACGATGCAGCCAGTTCATATTAAACTGGGCACACTAATATAATTAAAACTGACATATGCTCTAAGCGGGCCCGACATTAATTGTCAAATTGTTACTACAGTAACCACTTAATTATAATACAGAGCCTAACTATGGCTACTATCACCCTATCCCCTAACTTATATGTAAAACGAACTAAAATATATTGTTTCATAACAACATGCGAAAATCCGAGTGGGCCCCGCCGAGGTCATTTGGTGATTGGACACACAACTTGACACAAAGACAGATGGGAGAGAACTCAGCCCTGACCTTTCTTAAGACCATTCCAGCATTCGCCTGGAGCGATTTCTAGAAACCATGGTAAACCGAAATCAGGATTGCCGGAGCTGAGATTCGAACCCGGAACCTCCCGAATGCGAGCTCAGCGTGTTGGCCACCACGCTCTGTAAAGTTTGAATTGAAGCAAAAGTAATTGCATTATACTACAGTATTTGTCGCATCACTAAGGGCTAATTTGTTCTAATTTGGAGCGAAAATATCATGTAGGCCCTACATGTTGGTTCTGCTTCCAGTATTTGCAGCGTAATTCGAAACGTGAAGAATATAATAATAATCCTTACAAAAGTGCGGGGAATTATTATCAAACAATATTGTTTAGTGCAGTCCTTTGGTAAACATTATCTGTCATAGACCTCCATTGTAAGTAATTTGCGATTTTTCGAACTACCCTGTAATTATTGTGAACATGTCCTATATGCATACGACGTGTCTAGCTCCAAAATAATGCAAGGAAGCGGTAGTGTTTCTTTAATCATCCAATACATGCTATGTGATTAGTTTAATTGATCCTTTCCATCCCCCTCTACTGTGTTCTTACCAACCAAGTTCGCTCATTCCTCGTATAATATTAAATAAAAAGTACTCCTTCTGGAAGGTCTACAAAATGAGTGTCTTGATAAATATTTAGCCAGACTATATGTTATGAAGTAGAAGGTCTACATTATCCAGTTTTGCGAGAATCTACTTAAACGTGTTTAAGAAACCGCGAAATATAATTTGAAAGGTACAAATATTAATGAAGTTCTAATCAGGATTAAGAGTCCTATAGAGCTGGTGCAAGAACTGTGTTGCAGCATGCTAGGAGAAAGTGTTTATAAGAGATACTAGTACCGGTAAACGTATGTTCGATATATGTATCTATGAAAAGAAATCATATCTATAACTACGCTTCTCTGTTTTTTACACCACATGCTTTAAAACACAGTTTCAAGGCACCTCAAAATGGGCAAAAACGGCATTTTCAGACTGTTGCCATGTAAAAAAATATTAACCAGAATAGTAAAATTAAAATAGAGAAGCATGCGCTGGGCTTTGCTATACACTTTCCATAAAAAAAATACGGTCACCGCTTAAAATCTCATGGTAGAAACCCATAGGCGCGGCAGAGCGACACGACAAAAGCCATGCGACACTGAAAATCTTCGTTATTGCGAACACTAGTTTGACTGTCACGTGACAAATACACACGTAAATAGTTCATTGCCACTACATACTAACAACCCCTAGAATGACAGCCACATAGGTTTTACAGTATTTCAGTTTTTATTTCGTTTATCTGTCTTATATTTTAAATAGCCACTCGCATTCTGAAATGTGGAAATAAAGGAACAATTACACGTTTGCTTATAAAGGTTATGACTTGCTTGTGATAACCAACGAAAATCGCTCTTAAAATAAATAAACGCAATTTACTATAAAACTCACAATTTTCACCAACATTTGGGCGCGAAATTAAACTCCGTCTCGAATAAAATCTACTTAATTTCTGTTCGGCATTCGCATCACGCCCGCCATTTCTGTCGAGCTGACGTCACAGAAACCTCGTTGCTGATTGGCGGACATCTTCTTTTTTTCGTGTCGCTTCTGTCACGCCTATGTGATTCCAGTATCATACGCACGATACAGTCTCGCTCTTATTACCTGTCTGTTTCCGTACGTCAAATGCGGCATATAGCGCGTGCTGTATAGGGCTCTTAACGGGGGGAAATGAGGGCGCGGAGGGAACAGTGGGTAGAGGGAAGAGCGAATAAAGACAGGATAAGTACAGTTTTTTTTTAGATAACCTCAAATGTGTATCTGTATCGGACTTATTAAAAAGTACGGTATAAATGCGCAAGACACGGCCGTACCCAGGATTTTGGCTTAGAGAGGGCAGAAAATCTAATAAATAAATTTTGCAAACTGTCGACAGGTGGATTCCGAAGAAGCTCTTATACAATACCGGTTCAGAAACACGTGAACACACTGCGTTTGCAATGTCGTACCTCCGGGTACGCCCATGGCGCAAGAAGTTTGAGTATCGTGACGTGATGTGCCGCCGAATACAGCATGTTCAATCAGCATCCTCCGGACACCTGATATGTAAAACATGGGTTTCGGGATAGAAATCATTCTTTGTATGGGTGCTTTACTATCCGGCTTTTAAATTAGGGTTTTGAGTTGCCCATCTATTCTAGTACTGGGACAGGAAACAGCAAACGAACCGCAGAACCATCGTGCCTTATTCTTCTTATGTGTCAAACCAGCCTTTCTCCCTCAAAACACACACAAAACATAACTATTAGCGAATAACAGTAAATATATAAACAGGAACGTAACCATTATTTATAGATTATTTATTAGCCAAACCAGGAAAATCCGACGTACTGTATGTGCACGCAACGACTTCGTTCAACAAGCACTGAAAAAAAAAAAAAAAAAAAAAAAAAAAAAAAAAAAAAAAAAAAAAAAAAAAAAAAAAAAAAAAAAAAAAAAAAAAAAAAAAAAAAAAAAAAAAAAACATAGATGGTCATACATAAGAAGGCTTATAGGTATCCAACTTTGTTTCCGTTCCTGTTCACCTACCTAGGTCAGATAACGTTGTCAGAACTTTGGCAACATGCTCAACTTGCGAGAGTGCATTCAAAGAACATTGCATGCGAGTATACACCAATTGATCTATTCTAGTGTATTTTCTCCCAGTAAAAAAGTAGGAAACGTATGTTTTTACTGTCATTTTCTGGTATGAAATTCTTAGTGCACAATCTTATAAAAGAAATAGGCGCGTACAACGCACCTTTATTTAAAAAATACGTCATAAAATAGTAGGATTACCACAAAATTTGTCATAGGACGAGCAAAAGGCGCGAATATGGCACGCCAGTTCATTAGCCTGTGCAACTAGTGTGAAGCCAGATACGCTTGTTGTGTCGCCGCCTGTGATTTCCCACTTTTACGCATCGAGTGCGTGCCTTAACATACCAGAAAATATGATAAACAAAAAAAAATGCAATTTAAGCGCGATTTTGTGTTTGAGAGTTGCGTTTTTTTTTGTTGTCATTTTACGTATTTTACTTCTCGTTAGCAGCGTTAAAAACCTACACATACTCCGGACGAAACTTCCACACCCTGGTTTAATGCTGATATGTCCTTATTTATATGTTCCTTGAATTCTCCTTTATAGAAACATATAATTCGGTTGACTCTTTCTCCACTTAAATAAGGGGGGGGGGGGAGGAAAATATAGTGGGTTAGTGTTTGAGCAGAAGTGTAAATGATACTTTAACAGTCATTGTAAGTGGGAGAGAAGTCACAAGGCAAGCATCATCTTTCCACAGGAGCGAGTGGAACGAGGGACTGGTGTTTAGTATGTTAAGAAAAGTCTGTATGGAACAGAGTAACGTGAAGTAAGATGCAAGCTGCTCTAGTTAACTATGCGTTCTTTTTAAACATACTTATTATTTAATTCGTAAAGATAGAATTTTCGTGTGTCATGCTGTTTTACAGTTGGTAATTTTTAGAAATTTGGAAAAGTGACAGTAGGCCTAACTAGTATGTGTGGACAACTTAGTTGTTTATTTTGAGGCCACGTATCATCAATGTTGTCGTACGAAGTGATTGCAATGATATAAATAGTTTTGTCTGCACGCAACACCGAGGGGTATGACCAGAGGAGTCGATCCGCTAAACGAGAAGCACTTGGGTTGGTGCAACGCTTTAGACCACTCGCCTCCCTCCAAATCAATCCGGCTCTCTCTCTCTCGATTTTCTCTGCGGGAAACGTGTCGGACGTTGCTTTCTTGGGGTCTCCGGTTACCATCACCCTCTAATAATTCACTACCTAATTCTTGCCTCATATCACATCGAGGTAGAGGGCAGTACTTATCTCGGAGTTCTGGCGCAAGCAAATATAGGGATATGCATGTTAAATTATATTCGGTGGGAGTTCAGTACCTGTTAGAACTACACATATATGCCACAACTGATTTTTTTGTTTATCTCCGTGAGGTTCACATTGCTATAGGGTTGTTTGGCCGTTTTTTAATACCCTGAAAAATATGAACAAATAAGCGTTTTCATGATAAAAAAACAATACAACATAACCTTATAATTTTTTCATTCATTTTTATTTCTGTAGCAATATCCAACTCTTCTCAGTGCAGAAAAGTAACTGTCAGAAACTGATATAATTTAACATGTGAATCCCTATCATTATGCAACTGTTCTCAGGCAGGTATCACACTCAAACTTGGATCAACATCTTCTCACTTCACTCTTCTACACTCAACACCAGTAGCGAAGCGAATTTATTGGGAATGAAGATGTCATGTTTCCGCGAAACATTTTCTTTTCAAATAGTTTTAGTGGGCCTACCTATACGTTTTATGTGTACCCATCCGTTGCATGACAAGTAAATGTGACCACACACATGCACCCTGAACACAACATGCAATTGTAAAAAATGTACGAGCTCTATGTACGTTCTTTTAGCCTTGAAAAATATTCTAAATTTGTTTTTAATTTTTCTCGTTTGTGACTCATGGCTGATGAAGTCTTACAGCAGATGTAAATATTTACGACGGAAATAATAGTGTAACTTTTAAACCACAAGTCTTTACACAGGATGCCTGCGAACGTCAGTATTACACACATGGTAGAGACTAAAGCTTCAGTGTCTGAATTAGTGAACGTACAATCGGATACATGTATAAAATATTTCTGTTCGTAGTTTATTTAAGGAAGTCTATGATATTTACACACATTGAAGAGGCCGCCCCCATAGCATACTGTAGCAAGATCTATAAACATGGTTTCCAACTTTGACATTCAGAATTCCTCCAGCTAGTTCGTTTGGCATAGCCGTCGCCACACTCTTTGAATGTCATTAGGAGCTTATCTCTGACGGACTGTCCACCAGAAGAAGCCGTAGGTTCAGGCACGTCTATGGACGAAGACACTCGCCTACCTGGCCCCTTAATTGACTTACTTAATGTTTGGAAGCTATTGTTTTACCTGCGATATGCTAATATGTGAAAACAGTTTTCTTTAGAAATGCCATAAGAATTGAAAATGTTGGGTGTTATGGACTATACAAACACGATTTATGAGCATGTTTGAGTGAAACTATTTCCGCCTGAACTTGGCTGTAGACTTTCCATCTATGAAATATAGAAATATCTCTTGCAAAGTGAGCGACAGTAACCCTGCATGCCAATTTAGTGTCTTGTGCAAATATGTGTACTGTATTAAATGCACCTGTCTGCTTGGGTCTAAAATCACTTTATATGGTTCTTTTGCGCTAATTAATCCCCATGTAGCGAGAAAAGAAACCTAAGAAAGCTGTTCATGCAGTCTTTACAGATTTGAGTATGATATATCAACACACAGATAATTTAATCACCGGTACCGACTATGATAAATTGGACACTCTTACACTCCCAGTAGCCATATGTGAGATAATTAGTTGTTCTCTGAAAAGGTGGCGCTGTGATAGGTCAAGACAAACCCTCTAACCTAACTAGAAGAAATTATGTGTACCTTTATGAACCGTGGTTACTAAATTATATTATAATACAAGTTTATACACAGAAATTTCTCTACATTATAATATTTTACGCGCGTATGTGAAGAAAAATATAGAGAACAGTGGGATAAAGAAATTATATACAGACAAAGAAGGGCCAGAGGGAGAAGTGATACAGAGGAGAAAGAGTGGAGAGAGGTAGAGAGGAGAGATAGAGAGAGGTAAAGGGAGGTAGAGAGGACAGATAGAGAGAGATAAAGAGAGATAGAGAGTAGAGATAGAGAGAGAGGCAAAGAGAGGTAGAGAGGAGAGATAGAGAGAGATAAAGAGAGGTAGAGAGGAGAGATAGAGAGAGGTAAAGAGAGCTAGAGAGGAGAGATAGAGAACATAAGTAGAGAGGGAAGACAGGCAGAGAATGGGGAGAGAGAGAGAGGACATATATTGAAAGGAGACAGAAATAATATTGACAAAGGTGGGAGAGATATTGGATACAGATACAGAGATGAGAGAGAAAAGAAGAGGATAGTGTGTGAAAGTTCGTCAAAGGGATACTCCTCCTCCTCTGCTCCTCCTCCTAATCACTAAATTTCCTATTTTCAGCAAATTCATATATTTTCGCACGTAACAACCAACGACGGGAACACGTCACTTAATGTTTGGGCGCATAAGATAATTGTTCAGTCGGTAGGAACTTTTATAGTTTGATAAAAAAAAGTTAATTATGTAAAATACAAATCTGTCTATTTCAATTGGTTTTACTTTAGTAGTGTTGCATTTAAATATCGGAACTACATTTGGCTAATTCACTGCAAACCATGTAAGTAGTAGGGCAACAATTGTTAATGTTAAATTATGTGCAGTGATGTTTTTAAAAGGTTAAATTGTTAGTACTCACTTTGTCCCGAACGTCCTATAAGGTATTTGTTTCTTCAGGAAAGTTCTGATTTAAAGGGGCAAATGACCCAAAAATATTCAATGTAACCAGTGTTTTTAATTGAAAGGAGTGATATATAAAATTTTTATGAGGATAATACCAGAGGGCCAAGGTATCGCACCCCGAATGCAGATTTTATGAATTGGAGTCCGTAAACAATCTGCGTGTCCCTAAGTATGACATGAAGTGAGGCCCTACGATGGAGAATGAGATGGGTAGGGGAAAGAGGAGATCCTCGAGAAAACCCGCCGGCCAGCGACATCAACCGGCACGAGACCCACGTGCAAAAATCCGAGAACCGACCTCGCCAGTGATCGAACCCGGATCGCATGGGTGAGGACGAGTGGTCTGACCACTCGGTCGCCGCGTCCCCTATTAGAATATTATTCTTATTTGGATTTACGTCTCATCGACGGCGTGGTCATTAGAGACGGTCACGCACAACTTAGAAACTGGGAGAGGAATCGACCATGGCCAGTGTTAAGGAACCATACCGACACTTGCGTGGAGCGATTCCGAGAAACCGTGGAAAACCGAAATCAGGATGGCCGAAACCGAGGATCGAACCTGGTTCCTCCGGAATGCGAGTCCAGCGTGTTAACCGTTGCGCCACCTCGCTCGGTGAAGGGATGTTTATTGCTTGTGGTGTCTGCATACTGAGAAGTGGTTGAAAAAGTATAAAATAATGCAATGTTGACAGCTTATCAGTACTTGCGTAGAAATGATGACACTAATAACGGCGGCTGAAAGACTGACATGGTGTGTGTATGCTCGTTGAAACATTTGTCCCGGCTGGACGAGCAGCAGAACTCAACAGGAGCAAGAGTTCTTGTCCAGCCATTCCCGATTTAGAATGAGAATCAGAGCTAAATGTGAACCGGGACGCGCCACCACGTCGTATACCCTTCTCGTCCACGCTTGTAAAGGTTTTCACGCTGTTGAAAAGTCTAGACATCAACAACAGCAAAACCATTGTTTTCATACCGGCAACTCACGCCTAGCAGGCGGCGGTTTCTGGCTCTTGTTGGGAATACGCCACGTTCAAATGTAGGCCTATATTTAGTTCAGCTGGTCTCGAAGAAGTGCCGCGTTTATTTTTACTCGCGTTGTTTATAACGTTCTTGTGTGATTAGCGCAGATCAATGTTGTGTTTGCAGTACAGTTAGCGACATCTTTAGTTTAGCGGCCCCCATGGTTGAGACGTGGGTTCGATTCCTCAGGGATCTGCATGTGACTTGTGAGTTGCGTCTCTCTAGTATGGGCGTGGCCGAGGGTTGTTCATCGGCATTTCGAAGGAATTAAAAAAAAAAAAAAAAAAAAAAATTAATAGAAAATAAGCAAAAAAGAGGAACTAGCTATAACTGTTGTCAGCAACACATAACATACATATAACAATGAAAAAGAAATGTAGTCGGAAAGTAGTCGTTGTCCCCCGGAGGACGACACAAAACTAATCTGTGTATGTTCCTAGAAGACGACACGTAACAAGAACCATTGGTTAGAAAACAACACTCAAACTGGACCATCAAAGACGACACAACCAGAGCCATTCCCGGGAATACGAGTCAACGAACGGCATCGTCCGGCAGGTTTCAACAAGTGAAGATCCGAGTGTATCCCGCCGAAATTCGAACGCGGATCGCCTTTTGTGGGAGCGTTATATGTAGAGGAAAAATCAAGTTTGTCCGAATCCAAGACGGCATACGTGATCACGAATGACTAGGCGGGGCGCGTAAAGGATTTTGGAAAATGGAAGGCTTGAAGAGAACAAGGGAGCGTGGGCAGTGCATGCAAACGTGGTTTTTCTTTTTTTCTCAGACGCAAAGTTGGTTAGGTGTAGTTGGCATGCAAGCCACATCCCTGTTTCGTTCGAACGTACAAAGGTGGGCACGGTTGGTATAGTCACGAGTACCGTGTTTAGCTATCGCAAAATGATCTTTCCGCAACATGGAACATCGATTATTCGCATATGTATGGCAAGATTGCGGTTGTCTAAGCACTTCAAAAACTCTTGCTTCCTTTCTTGTATCTACCCCAACTTATTGTGTATTCCACCACAGCCCTGTCGTGTATGAAGTTTCGCACCACCTGGGCAACAGCATCACAACTCCATAATTTCAGCCGGCCTTCGTGCGTAGTCGGTCGGACGCCGGTATACGGTGCGAGATGTCCTGGGTTCGAATCCTGACTCGGACATGGGTGTTGTGTTGTTCCTCAACCTCAGTTCATCCTCATCGGCTCTTAAGACCTCGTTGTTGGAGGGAGTGTTAGACAATTTTATTGTATTTTCAGTCTTTGAGACATAGCATTTATTCAAACTATGTTATCAAAATTTTCTCTTCGACAAAGTACAGGATATATTCTTGGTAAACTATTAGACATAAATAATTATGCAACCTTTAATTAATTTGTCATGCATTATCACCTCAAGATAATTATAGGTTAACTTTAAAGAATTCTCATGCAATGTTGGGGCTCTCAAAATTTCTTTCCTTAAATAATATTGCGAGCAAAGTGGTGCAACGGTAATAGCACCTTGAATCCGCATTCGGGAGGACACATTCGATCCTCGGGCCGGCATTTCTGATTTAGTATGATCTTTGAAATAACTGTGCAATGGAGTGCATGGCTGGATTCAGGTTTCTCATGGTTTCTCGAAATCACTCCAGGTTCCTAAACAAATGACACTGTCTATTCTTCAACCAGTTCTATCATTGTGTCAAATTGTGTGTCGCCGTTCTCTAATGACCTCGCTGTCGACGAGACGTGAAGTGCAATTACGGAGATGTTTAAATTTTAATTTTACAATTCAGTATTTTTTATTAAATACAAAAATATTTTACTTTTTGTTTTTATATATGTCAAATTATAGCCTACAACAACCTTCTACACCGTGAATTTTTTCGGTTTGTTATGTCAGTTGGTTTTAGTGGCTTACATAAAACCGTAAAGTGCAAATTTTGACGATTACGACTCATTACGCAAAAACTATGAGAGATACAAAAATTTCTAAGAGGAAGATTTAGGCACAATTTATGTTTAAAATAAGATAATAAATATCTGGTACAAATATAAAAATAAATAAAAACGTTGAAAACTGAGGTGAACCACGCCCTTAACAAGCCATTACGCGAAAACTATGAGAGATAAAAAATGTTCATAAGAGCCAAATTTAGTCACATTTTGTGACTAAAATAAGAAAAAAAATATATCCGGTACAAATAAAAAATAAAAAAATGGTGATGAAAATGTGGTAGACCACGCCCTTAAGGGCATGGTTCTACTGAAAT
>PNEQ01003103.1:0-10310 GCA_003012365.1 Medauroidea extradentata | reverse complement strand
GGGGGGGGTCTGGAAATATATCGTCAATACAAATGCAAATGTTGAAGTCTTTCTTGCGTGTGACTCCGCAGCTGAACTAAGCGTGTAAAAAGCCTTCGACATTATCACTTCGCAGTGGGATTGCAGCCGTAAAAGATCAGAGAGGGGAGAAGCGGAGGTGATTACGAAATATAATTTCAACGCTGAAAAAAATACTTATTAGTCACTACAAAATATTTTGTTAAAATGGTCCTCACCGAATTTTTTTTGTAGTGACCACAAACATTTTTTGCTGTCCCCAATAAAGTTTTACAGTGACTACAAAAAATTTTTGTAACCACCACAAAATAATTTGGTGAGGGCCATATTGACAAAACATTTTGTAGCCATCACAAAACAGTTTTTTTTTCTGTGAAGCCGAATATCACTTTCACCGTGCTTTGAGACTTATGGAGCTGCTTATAGAGTTCAGATATGTATTCGAGTAAACTCTTTAGAGGGCTATGCACCGGATGTAATTTTCCGCGTTTGATGCGTGGAGACAGTGTATCGATAAGGTTCAGCTTTCTACACTCGACGGTAACAACATCGCTTCTATTCGCGGTGCGCAAAACTGGCGTGCAGTGTTTTCCTACTACTCTTTTTCCTATGGGACTTAAAGCTGCGAGTGGGAAGTTTGCAGTAAAGTCCAGCGCATGCTTCCAACGCTGTGTTTTACGAATCCAGGTGGTATTTTCCAGTTACAGCGATGATAGAAGCTTAGTTTGAACCGTGTGTTATTTTCGTAGATACACATATTGTAAAAGTTGTTTCGCGTAGGAAAGAATAGGCGCGGCACGCTACAGCACAGCTCATGCATCAGGTGCATTAGTCTCTTAAGGGGGTTCCCTACCTGCGCTTGGAATTGCGTTGCAGCAAGTTGCGAGTGTTCATTTTTTGACGGAACTGCTCAACGCGCTTCAAAAGGGTTCGTCTACGAATAGAACACACACGTCAGTGTATGACGCCATGAGCTCAAAGATTCGGTACGCGTGTTTCAGATATGATTTTCGGGCCTCCCAAAATGGCTAAAAACAGCTTTTTCAGACTACCGTATCTGGGATTATAGAAACCAGAATCTAAAAACGCTCAAATATAAGCACGCGTTGGACTTTAAACAATACTATTCACAAATAAAATGATATGGCCACCGCTTAAAGTCCCATAGGAAAATGAATACTAGTACAGATCTACGCGCCAGTTGAGTGGCTTGCACGTAGAGGTCAAACTGCGTTACCCACGCCGGCCGGCGGTGACCTTGCGCTTTATCGATTTTCTGCCTCACACACACAAACGCAGTCTATATAGGGAACCGCCTTAAGAATGCGTGGTAGATAAATAAACCCTGAAAACATCAATTGATTTCTACGCTTTTTTCGAAGCCTATATGGATAAAATACTCAACGACAATCATAGATAATGGTATTTGCCAACTTTATGAGTAAATATTTATCCAGAATTACTAATTTGTTGCGCATGATCTCTTGCGCCACATTTAAACGCACGAGGTTCCGGCGTCAGATATTGTGCATCAGAAGTTGGTAACACTGGAAACAATTTTGTTTAAAACGTTGGCTGAAACTGTTGTTTAGGATCGCTATTGTTTAATTTTCGCAAATTGGCTTCAAAAAACCTACAGTTATATATTAATACTTTTAGTGTTGAATTATGTACCACGCCCTCTTAAGTGGTTGACAACAAGCTTGCGCTGCTAGGCAAAACCGTAGATAATAATCATTAACACGGCAAAGAATGCATGAGACTGTTTCAAATTTCTAACTTTCTTGTTGTAAGACTTAACATTCTACCACTTCCTCTTTCGTAAATTTCTATGGGGCGGTTTGTTTATACATCATTCCTATTTTACAATCAGAATTTTGAGGTTATTTTTCAAATTTAAATCAACATTAGGATCATCCTGTGGTGCCACAGGCCTACTACCTCACTACATATCAATTTGTCACGTGCATTAAAAGGGTGTCATAACTCTAGGGATTAGTTTATTTGAACAGTATAAATGAAACTTCGCAACTGAAGTTTGACGTTTTCGTTGTTTAGCTACAGTTTATGTTAAATCGTGGTATGTTTAGTAACTTTTTTGAGCTTAAATTACGCTGAAAGAAGGATTCGTACAGCACAGTTTGCAGCTGTAGCGAAGCTGCTAAAAGTTCACATTAAAAATAATAACAACAAAATTCCGGGCATATTTGACAACTAACAGTTAACAGCTACATTTCCCACATTAATTACAGTACAAGGAGTCGCGACATTACAGTTTGTGTAAGTAACTGAAGCTTAAGATAAATAAATAAACGCTGAATAATAAATAAATAAACGCTGAACACATCAATTGATTTCTACTCATTTTTCGAAGCCAATATGGATAAAATACACAACAAAAATCCTAGATAATGGTATTAGTCAACTTTATGAGTAAATATTTATTCAGAATTACTCATTTGTAATGCGCGATCTCTTGCGCCGCAGTTAAATACACGAGGTTCCGGCGTCAGAGATTGTGCCTCAGAAGTTCGTAACACTGCAAACAATTTTGTTCAAACAATGGCTAAAACTATTGTCTAGGATTGCTATTGTTTAATTTATGCAAATTGGCTTCAAGAAACCTACAGTTATATATTAATGTTTTTAGCGCTGAATTATGTACCATGCCCTCGTAAGTAAGACTCTAGACATGATAATCGTGAACTTCTCGCAATTTAACTCCATCAATGTTAATTGTGTAAATACACATAGTGTTATGCATGTTGCAAACTGATACATTACATATGCATGCTTTGGTGAAAACAAATTATTATATACAAGATAAATCACGGTATAAATATAACTACGCACGTTTGGAATGCACTAAGCCGACACATTGCAGCTATACCAGCACGTTCCACGTTCCGCCTTTATGGCTGAGTAGAGACCTATCTCCCAAAAAGTCAATTCAGGAGGACCCGACTTCGATCCCCGGCTCCAGTATCCTGATTTCGATTTTTCATGGTTTCCCGATATCACTTCAGGTGAATGCTGGGATGGCTCCGTGACAAAGGTCATGGCCGGATCCTCCCAAACTCCTGTCATTGTACCAAGTTGTGTCACCGTCTCTAATGACTTCGCTGTCGACGAGACGTAAAGGCTACTTATAAGTCGGTCGGGATAAAGTGATCACTAAAGATCAAACCTCTGAAAAATATAACTAGCCGTTACTGCGTATAATACAGTAATAAACAATACTGCCCTTACTGATTGTATGGTCGGCAGCGATTTTACCTAATATAGTTCCGTGTGTTTTTCTACTTAAATACTACAGTGCGGAATGAAAATAAATTGACATAGTTATATTTGTGTTTTATATAGTTAATTAACTTTTTATAGCACTATAAAGGTTCCTACCAATTGTACAATTTATATTGCACGCGCAAACATCAAGTGACTTGTCTAGAGAGGTTAGACATTCCCTCGTGGAAAGATACGAATTGGCTTAAAATAGAAAATTATCAGGACTTTTTGAATGCTCACTTTATTCTGAACCAACTATATCTAACCCAAATGCTCATTGACCATCCCATTGAGTCCACGCCACGCAGGTGTGCAGCAGTATTGGCCGTTCAGAGAAACCACACTCTATACTAGATGACAGTGTTCAAGCCTATGTGTTTTGTGCTGTCTTGCTGATACCATGTCCGGTGCCTTGTAAATAACGAGTGTAACCTTTCGTCCCTTACAGCATGTCACACTGTAGATTAATCTTCGAATGAAATTGAAACATTTTTTTTAATGTATCGTATGATATGCTCGAATACCTTAATTAATTTTGATAGGTACCCTGATTATTTTGACTGTGTATTTACTATACATTTAAATACTAACACTTTAATGGTTCCAACGCCGTCCATACTCATTTCGTTCTCTACTGTTAGTAATGATTATTTATCTAACGTCATTATTTTTTTTTCAGTGAATGATATTTAAGTTTACCTGACGTAATTCTGGACAAATTCACGAAACTGTAGACAAACTGTCAGTGTTCATGCGAAATTTCTGTCCATGACTGAATTCAACCCACCCGCCTGTTGTATAGGCAACACTGGTATCATATCTCCGATGTAAGTTGCCTATACATCAGGCGTTTAAGATGTATACTTATATTTTTTATGTTTTGCAGTTTATAAAGTAAGGCAATACGGTAAGCAAATGCAAAGGGCTCAGAACCAATTAGATAATAAAACTCGTGAATGGCATTTGTGTCAGAAAATGGTGTATTGTTTAAAATAAACATTCACAGTCTTGCCGGAATCGGTGCTGATCTCAAGCGGAAAACATTACATGTAAGAAAAAATGTTATTTGTGTATTTACAGTGAACTGAGGTTACTCTGTAACGGGAAACTATGTGACACTCTAAATGTTTAATTTTTAAACCATTTGAAGACGACATTAGCAACTATATTTGTGTACGTAAATGAATCTAATCAAACCATTTCAATTTAATACACTGAATAAAACGTTTCACAGTCAAAGAATACTCGAAAACATCATATATTAAATGTTTTCCTATTTTTTAAAATGCTGTTGCAATATTTAACTCTTCTCAATGTATTCGACCAAAAGCGATATATATAAAAGAGACTGAGCACATCTCCTCCCATCACGAATATAATATAACATGTTAATCTTAGCAGCGCCCTCAACTGCATGCATTTTGAAGTAAAGTAAAATTAAAATGTCTTACCAGGTTACTTTAGTGGCCAGTGGAACTGATTTATTTTATTGAACTTACTTTAAGAATGATTAGCGCAACAGTAGCGTAATTTTTATTCCTAAATGTTTTGGTATGACGTTCGACACATGTGCCCGGTTATCATTAGCTCGGCGACAATATTATTTTTATGCATGAGTATCGTAAATCGCCATAAAGAATAAATTAAAACAAGGTTTTCAAAAGTGGTCAGTTTACAGCGAGCGAACTGTCGAAGATATCTGGAGAGAAAGCGATATATCAGCATCAGGTCATTTACAGTTAATGAGACAGACGAGTGGGTTCTCATGATTTGCGGGGAGTGCCGGGCTTGGCGACAGGTAAGCGCTGAGAAGTGTGCTTGTTTCAGGAATGAGTAATTATCGCAGTGGAACGGTCCAGTATTGCGGTGCGGTGCTGCTTGCTCCTGTGTGTGTGTGTGGGGGGGGGGGGTGCGATACCTGGCACAGCATCCACCGTCCAGTTTTGTTCAGAGACATCTGTACGTCCATTGGGGTCACGTTGCCTTCGGTGTGGTGCAAGCTTTTCCCCCGAGACCCACGCCTCTTTCGTTCTGGCGATCGTACATATTCATACTGCGGGCAACTATGAGACTATCGATCTCCGGACTCGTTAAACCTGCCGCTGCTGCGGAGTGGTGGGCGCAAGTCGCTCTAAATCAGCGTGGATTACACTCCCGTTTAATCGAAATGCTCGCAGGTGATTCACGAGACGGTAATGACACGCCATTCGATGCGATACTCTCTGGAAAATAATTAAGAAGTTGCTGCTGGTTGGCAGATTAGCGGAAACGACCTGATGAAAGCCAGGCCAATGCTATTCATCAAAATTAATAAAAAAAAATGTCAGTTTGCGCAACACATATCGTTTAAATGATCCGCTTCATCAAGGCGTAGTTTAATGTTAACGGCGTCGCCTACCTGCGCGTCAGAGGCTCAAAAATGACGGAGAAATAAGGGCGACCTTGAAACGCGCATCAAATGCCACATCGCCTCAACGAACCAAGCTCTAATACAGAGAGCAAAGTTCCAGCCGAACCGTTTTTACTATGAGACATTAAGCGGTGACCATATGCTTTATCCAGTCCACTTCACTGAGCGTACTTTAATTGCAGAACATCTTTGTTTTTAATTCATCTTTATTTCTGTATTAAATAGCTGCCCGGCTGCGGCTTTGCTCGCGTGAAATTATGTAATGTAAACAGTAACTCTGGATAAAATATGGGATGAAAGCATTTAACAGCTAGCGTACTCAACAACAGTGAACTATAAATTGTCTTAGCTCAGTGTAAAGAGCGCGCGCAATATGCTCGTATGATGTCATAGTAATTCCCATCGCAAAGTCTTGCACGGGACACGAACCCATAACCCCACCCCTCCCACACCACAACTTTATACAATACCTGAGCGAATGCTTAAACGCAGGCCGTGATAATTCTTTCGTATGTACAGGCCACGGTCGTAGAAGAACAGGTCTGGACACTCGCCTGGAAACTTGACCCCCTTGTTGTTTGGTTGTAGTTCACTAACAATGCTATAGGTTTTTGGCGCTGCTGTTAGGGCGGTCGGTTCAAACTCCGCCCACTTCCTCCCCACTAAGATAAACAATTTAAAAAACGTATTTTTTTTATCAATATATGAAATACTTCCTTCGTTCACAAATTTAAGAAAAGGCTCCAGCAATCTTTATTTACTTTATAAATTCAACAATGGAAGAAAGTGGACGGAGTTTGAGTCCGACCGCCCGGAAAACAGCGCCAAAAAGTACAACATTCTCGGTAACTTGACGAACTACAACCAAACAACAAGGGGGTCAAGCAAAACACATTGTTAGATAGGCGAGTGTCCAGACCTGTTCTTCTACGACTGTGGTACAGGCTACAGTCCAAAGAGGTTTTATTTATGAGTAGGTTGGCAAAAAGAAACAACTGTTGAATTATTTCTCCATGATCATTCTCTTTTTTCGGGAGACTGTAACATTTTACTGCTTTTCACAGCCTTAATTTTCGAATGTCATAAATTCCTGAATTTGATTTGTAGATATTTATATAAGCTTCATTCTTATGAAAAAAATCATCTCGATATCTCAACGGGTATAAGCGGTACAGATGATTATTTGAAAACACATTTTATTTTTTCAACAGCTTTCAAGGACGAATTTCGAAAAATTCTGACATTACTATTTTGATATTTACGTAAGATTTATTTTCAAGCAAAAATTATTTAAATATTTCCACTGGTTTAGGAGATAAGTGGGATTAATTAAAAACACGTGTAATATTTTTAAAGAGCTTTCAAATATGAATTTCGAAAAATTCTAAAAATTCTTTTAGATATTTACTAAGAATCATTTTAAAGAAAAAATTACCTCACTATTTGAAATGGTTTAGGAGAAATCACAGATTAATAAAAAACACATTTTACGGCTTTTCACCCCCTTAATTTTCGAATTTCCCCTTAATTTTCGAATTTCCCCTTAATTTTCGAATTACCCCTTATTTTTCGAATTTCGCAAAATAGAAAAATTCGCAAATATGCATTTGTTTGGGCAATATTTTGGAGTTAAAAAAATTATAATAACTTTCCCGGTTAATGAGATATCAGGGTTTCTTTGAATACACATTTCACCCCCTTAACTAGCGAATTTCGAAAAATCCATTCTTAGTGAGTGCCTACGGGGCAAGGGGAAGCTTCCCTCAAAATGTCATGGTTCTAGGTCCAGCGGTTTGGGCTGTGCGTTGATGAGTGAGTGAGTGAGTGAGTGAGAGGGGGTGTCAGTAAGGACACTTCATTTTATATATTAAGATTGGTGAAAAGTCTAGCAAATTTCAGTGCACATTACAATCTGAGTTTCACATTCATCCGGTTAGAACATTTTGAAGTACGGCAGTCTGAAAAGGCCGTGTTTAGCCACGTCGGAGGACTTACAAACAGTTTTTCAATTAGCATAGTGTCTTAATGAGGTTCCGACCTTGTCTGACGTGTTTTCTTTTCGTACGTTGGCAGAATGGCCACACATGAAATTTCTTCGTAGAAAAACCTGTTTACGAGCACACTGCAACGCATTTTAAGCGTGGGGTAGGTGGCCGCCTTAATCTCTAATACTCATTATGTCGATGTTAGTTCAATGTAGAATTATTTTTAGTTACTTCAGAAAAAATAAAGTCATTAAAAGCAAGGGTCGTATTTGTTTTCGTTTCCTGAAAAAGAACTACTTTCTGAAAATTATAAAAACAATTGTTCAACACTTTGAAAGACCCAAGAACCACCGTATTTTGACACCCTTCTGTATAATTAAGGTATGCGATTTCTAAAATAAAATAAAAAATCTTTTTTTTCCTACATCATAACATTTACAAAGTATGTTTTTGGCTTCAATTTTTTTGAATGATTATGTAATTCTTAATGTAAAAACAGGCTGTAATTGTTTGAGATTTTATGATAAAAAAAATAATACATAAAAGGATCCGTTTTAACTACTCCAGTTTGTTCACAATTTAAATATCAGTATGGAAAGGAAAAATTCGCAAATTCAACGACTCGCATGTTAGGATTCACTGTCCTATGTATAGGGCCTACTTAATTACTCAAGCCCCGACCATTTGTCCATTGGCTGCTACTCACTGGAACATCAGACAAAGAAAACGATTGGACGGAGCTTGAGTATGCAACATACAGTGGATTCTAACATGCAGGGCACTGAATTCGCAAATTTTTCGTTCCCCTAAATATCAGTATTAGTGTCACTGAATAGCAGAAAGCAATACCTTTCCCGTGTACTGTAGATATAACTTCGCTGCTCAAACCAACAGTACGTAAATTTTATTAAAATAGTTTTAAAATTGCAGGAACATATTTCTGGTAAACATATTATGACTGTAGAATTTAGTTTCTGGCATAGCTTTGCCTAAAATTTAAGGGCATGGGCCCGAGTTTCATCGCATTTAAAGACAATTATTTTTTAAAACATAAACGGGAGCCGATATCGTAAAATCGTTTCGTAACTTTGTTATGGCTGATTTAAACTGCGTACTCTAATTTTGTCGAGTCAGAAGACTGCAAAATAGTTGCTAATTAGTTAATTAACGAAATTTCCTTTTAATTGAAAAATTAGCTCTACTCATTAAACAGTTTGTCTCGAAAAATTACATTGCATAGTAAAACCAATTAGCAAAAAAAGTTACGAAGCGATTTTACGATATCGACTCTCGTATGCATTTTAAAAAATAATTCTCTCGAAAGCCGAGAAACTCGGGCCCAAGCCCTTAAGACTGTGTTTTATGCGGCTGATTTCATGCAGCAGCCATCCTGGTATTTAACGGTTAAATGATCACTTTTGTGGCGGAACCAAAGGGTCAGATGCATAAAATGATACCCCAATAATCTGCTGTAAGGTCCAGGTCCTCAAAAGGCCTAAGTGCAGAATAATTAAGTAGAAACCACAGACTGTTCGTCAGCATAATTTTAACTCTAACGTGTGTCTTGTTTTACGTAGATAATAATAAAATCGCATCTGTAAAGCTGTGAAATGCGTACGCCATTTTTTAAATTTTTGACCCTCCTTCCCCTTAATGACGAACACCTTCCGTCACCGCTGAGAACACGAATAAATAGTGATACAGGTAGTTCGCGTTTGAAAGCCTAGTTACTTCAGTGCCACTTTTTAATATGAACAAAGCACCCGTTGTACAAATCAGAGTGTGTAGATTGTATCCTACTCAAAAGTTAAACCCTGAAGACACAATAAACAATACTTTTTATAGTTTTTTCTAGACAAGGTGGTCAAAAGTGTTCACTTTATCTCGAATCATCTATAAATATATTATATTGTGACCTCAGCCATTAACATGTGAATGCACTATGTATTAGTAGCAAAGCAATTTTTATGCAAACAAGTGGCGAAGAGACAGAAACTGGCTTAAAAGAAAAATTCAATAAATTCTCACTTTATCACCGTGAATATCCTTCAGCTGCTTGTAAGCTAGTAGACAAGTTATTGAAGCACTCGCCTTCATCTTCGTTGATAAAATAAACATTATTCACCACAGTCTTCTATAACTTTTATACATGTGAGCATAGTAAGTCATAATGTTAGACCTATCTTGGCTTTAATTTCTTTGCATTCTCTGAGGTTGCACATTGTTACGGTGTCGCAATCCCGCGGCGTCGGTGGCGTCGCGGAAGAGTAGGAAGACGATTGCACAACCCCGCGGCGTCAGTGGCGTCGCGGGACGGCAGTAAGTAGGTGCTGGGTAATCAACAAGTCACCAAAAAGTGGCGGATTGCGGCAACAGTGGTATCCCAGGAATCCGATGACTCGAGGAGTTAAGTGGTCTTAACACTTACCCAACACCTTACAAACTCCTGGATTCAGCATGGATTGCTCCGCCTCTGGGCATAGCTGGGAGCCAATCAGAGGAGAGGATTTTGACGGCCGGGTGGGGGTGCGAAGAATGGTATAGACATCGAGCTAGCTACCGGGGGAGTTGGAGAAGAGAGTCGACGAGAGAGTCTTCTGCTCGGGCGGCGA
>PNEQ01003102.1:0-28832 GCA_003012365.1 Medauroidea extradentata | reverse complement strand
CATCAATAATTTTTGGAAGTTTGGATAACCAATCACTTGTTGTTTCCTCGTTGACTCCAGCACTTTCTCCACATACTTTTTTAAAAATTAAACCATGGCGCTCCTTAAATCGCGCAGCCCAACCATTAGATGCAGAAAAGTTTTCCACACCTAACCTCAAAGAAATTTGAATAGCTTTCTCTTTCAAAATTGTGCCATCTACAGGAATACCAGAGGCTCTGGCTTGTTGATACCAACTAAACAACACTTCTTCGAGTTCCTTAAATGTTGACTCCCTGCTATTTTTTCTTTTTTTGCTTGCTGGCCCACATTTGCTAGCTTGCAGACAAATTTCTTTTTTCTTGCCCAAAATCGAACTTAAAGTGGAGGTGGCAAGACCTAGACGTTTTGCAGCATCCACTTTTTTTTTCTCCCGGATTTCTTTCTATTTCCTCAATTATCTTGATCCGTTCGTCAAGAGTTCTTACTTCCCGTTTATGAGCCATTTTCTTACTTAACAAATAAACTTTTTATCGAAACGCACGTATTCACAACTTGAAAACACCGTTTGTAAAAATGCCGGATACCGGAACTGTTTTCATAGGTTGATGAAGTAAAAACATAGACACATAACACTTCAAGTAACATTGTATGCTGAAAGTGTTGGTAACATTGCAGAGTAAATCGATTGTGAAACAAACATGGCACCGCCTTACTCTGCTTTGCACGCTCGTGCAGGTCAAGCCAGGTGCAGGACAGGTCGGCAGAAAGGAACACACCCGCCCTATACTCGTGATGTTTTGTAGGCCAATGTTGGCGTATCTGTGACAACACGGTACCACAGAATCATAATTCCGTTTGCTCTCTCCCGAGGAGCGTTAATAACAAAGTTGCCATTATCGGTAGAATGATTTAGTTTATTAACTGCGTGTGAAAATTACAAATTGTTAATAAATGTTTATTCTGATTTGGCTTGTCACGAGATGTGGTTACGGACGACGTGACTTCTTTTGTTTAGTCTGCAGGTACGATGACTCAGTGAATATGCTGGTTTGTTTACTCACATAATTTTACCGTTACGACATTTTCCCAATACATTTAATTGTTTCGGGCTGTTCATTTTTAAATAGTTTTAATATTTACTGAAATTCTTCATGTAAAAACGATACGAGCGTGTAATTTACTGCGGTGGTGCCAGTTTATTCGTACGATAGATACGGGAAATTCGATTAATCAAAGATTGATAAAAGCGAAATTTTTTGCATTGAGTATACAGGGTTTATGACGGGACCGTTATAAATATTTGATAGATATGGGAAAACGATACATGCGAGTTCGATAGATAGAGGTTCGACTATACAATGGTTGGAATGCATAGTATCAAAGTGGGATACCTACAGTGTTGATCTTGAAACTAAAAAGTTAAGTGGTTCCAAGTTCTTTCAAATCTACAAAAAATTGTAAAAGGTATTTTCAAGCTTTCGAAACCCAAAATTTTAACTCATGTAGCCGAAGTTTTCTTTACATAAGAAAGTTAAATTTATAGCAGTGGTTCCCAAACTGGGGGTTGCGACCCTTATAGGGGTTGTGACAGGCTTCCAATATAAGTTTTAAAATAGATAAAAAATATTCAATAAAACTGAAAAATTTAAAAATGAAGATCCAAACAAATGCCTGAACTTAAAATGTAAATTAATACTAATTACTGAGACAACAAGTATGTGCGTAAGTATTATTTGTTGAAATGGAGGAGGTTGCGGTTAAAAATTATACACAAAAAGGGTTGCGATTTAAAGTAGTATCCAAAAAGGAGTCGCAAGACCAAAATCTTTGGGAACCACTGATTTATAGTAATGAAAATAATACGTGGCTTATAGTGACACAAAAATTTTTCGGATTCAGTGACCTGCATGTTAGAATCCTCTATCCTATGCATACTCAAGACCCAACTATTTGTCCACGAGCTGCTACTCAGTGGAACTGTAGACAATGAACAAATATATGGGATTTCAATATGAATAGGACAATGGATTTTAGCATGCAAGCCATTGAATTTGCAAAATTTTCCTGTTGCTAGAAATAAGACATTGATATTTTTGTGAATGTTTGCAACAGCTGATTTTATTACAAGACCCTCTACTCTTAAACGCATGTGGGAATCGTGCCAGACGATGCCATTAGTCGGCGGATTTTCTCGGGGATATCCCGTTTCCCGCGCCCCTTCATTCCGGCACTGCTCCATACTCGCCTCATGTTACCCCTCACCAGCACTAAAGACTTTGATGTTAAACGTTGACCAAAATATGTCACTCACTCACTCTACTCTTAAAACCCAAAATCCCGTATGGTGAAAGGGTGATTGAATAACGATACATAGTAACTATAGTTAAATTGTAAAAACAAAATACATAATAGTCTAGCAACTGACAATTGCTGAGTTCACATGTAACTACCCATTAGAGGTTCCACTGTTTAACAAAATTATTTCATTCCCAAAAGACAGAAAAAATTGTTGTAAAAGGCAGTAATAAGAACAAACATATTAGGTTGTATACATACACCTAGCAAATTAAATTGGTACATGTACAGTCATTCTACCAAAAAAAAAGTATGTTTGGAAGAGTTGCCAGATAATCAATGCAACAAGTTGAGGACATCTCAACATATTAATATTTAACATTTTAGTAAGAAAATGTACACCATCTTTGCAACATACAGTACCTATACGCCTGTGCACAGTTTTCAGTCTTCGGAACTGTTCCAGAAGGTGTGTGCCGACCCTCCTGGCATTCTCCTGTAGTCCCTCTGACAGCAGGATGTCGAGAACCACCTTGCCGACAGCGCCTGCCACAGGCGAACATTTGTACTTGAAATAGCCAGTCGTTCAGCTGCCTTGCTAACAGGTATGCAAGCCACTCACGTAGTGAGTAGGCAAAGTTTCTAGCTTACTCTGTGATAGATGTCCGGCATCGAGTTGGCGATATGCCGTGATGTGACGAGTCCTGCCATCGGGTGTCCACAGCCGACGCCCTTGCCGAATGTGACTATGTCCGGGACCGCTCCTAGCGCTTGGAATGTCCACAGCGCGTTACCGCACCTTCCCAAGCCCGTCTGTATTTCGTCCGCTATCACCACGCCTCCCACCTTGTGGATGTGACTGTTCAACAAACATTTTTGTATTTGATAAAAATATATCATTATGAGTTGTTTGTAATTGAAGTGGAGATATTTTATGAGCACTTACAGCAGTGTTTGGAGTACTAGAGGATACAAGGCATTTATACAGCAGTGACAGAATGCAAAAGCAAGGAAAAAGAGTATTGTGTGTAAAACGAGCCTTTGAACAGCATTGCCAGCCATGGTTTTTCACATGCAAATCCCACCTCACCACTAATCAAAACCAAATTGCTTTGGTTTAAGGTAAGTAGCTTGACCATCTCCAGCTGACTTTGCGCAAGCAACCAATGATGCCATTCATTGGAGAATGAGCAGGAGTGATGCAAGATGAATTTAACTTTGCAGGGTGCATCACGTTACGTAGAAAAATTGAGTCGTACACCAGTATAGCCTCTGGGCACAAATGTTTATATATATATTAAACCATCCATCACTATAAGTGGCATAAGAGAGAATTCACACAGTCAAAAGACAAGAAATACAGTGCAACCAACCTCTTTAATACAAACATCAAGGGACCTATTTTTCTGCAGTTTGTGTAAACATGTATGAGCTGGATATTAACAGGTATTTAAAAACACACATGTCTAAATATTTTCAAGATGTTTATTGCCAAAATACTAACCTTGTTTTCACCTCCATGACTCCCAAAATACATTCTTTTCATCACTATCACATTGTGTTAGTGGACTTTATATTGCATGTTTGTGTGTAAAAGAAATTTCAGAAACATTGTAATTAATATGTACTGTGCTTAATTTCTAGTCTCATCCGTACAGGAAAGGAAACCACTTTGTGTTTATCAGACCTCTAATGAGATTTGCATTTACGAGGTTTTACTGTATTATAAGCATTATAAAGTTGACAAAAATTAATACCAAAGATTCAAGACTGTAAAACTTTTAGTATTCATGAAAAATTGTTCAAGCGTCTTAACTATTACGCTGCGGCATTTGACTATAGACGAATATACAAAATATTGCTCAACTGCGACATGTGACTTTAGTCGAACACCAAATTAAACAACTGTACACTCTAGGTTCATTATCTTCTTGCTTGAAATTAACCAAAACTAAGCAATTTACAAAAAAAAAATAGATTTTTGAATAAAATTTTTACATTATCTTGGCATAATTTTAAAAATGTTATTTTCAGTATAACTATGGTAGTGTGCACAATTGTATTTTTTCTTTCAAGCCACATTGTTGTAGCATAACTAAAAGTTATAATTCTTGTCCCTTAAGGTGGTTGCCTACCTGGGATCTTTAACGCTTGTCTAAGGGCAGAAGTCAAGGGAATGATGAAAATGAGACACTAGCAGTTGCAGAATGAATGTCCTGTTGCAGCTACATGCAAGCCACAGAACAGATTTACAAGCTTCCCGTTGGAGACTAACTTGAAGGTGACCTAGCAGTGCATCAGAATGAAGGTATGCATCAAGGGAAGTTCTGTGCGAAACCAGCTGAACAACAGCCATTATTCTGCACGATTCTTACATGCAAAAATCCACCATGAACCGAAACCAAAACAACTTGCCAGGAAGAAAACACCATAGCTGCTACACTAATTGTGGTTCCATGAGATAAGTAATAACAAAACAGTAAATAAATTAAATAGGAAAAAACATGCCATACATCCAAACCATTTCACTGGTTGGTCAAAAAAAACTCCCAGTGAACACACCAGTTCCTTTATGCCCAATCAAGCGTATATTTTAAAATGTTTGCACTTTTAAATCTGTACAGTTGAAGTAACGTACACACTTACCTGTAAATTTTTGGAAGCCAGCCTTCAGGTGGTACAATGACGCCATACACTACCATTACTGGTTCACTTATGAAGCACGCAACCTGCAATACAATTTGTAAATTGTTAAAAATCTTATGGTCACTTACATCTGTCACATTTACTTATCAATTGTTTAGCTACCATTTCAAAAACTGAGTAATGAAAACATAGTTTACGTCTACAAGACTGCCATTAATAAAATTGAACAATTCCTACCCTCCTCCACACAAAATTATGCTTACATAACACTAATAAAAAATTATATCTAAATGAAAACCAGCATGTTACATCCCACCTTACAGTGATGTTCCCTGCCAGCTGTTTTCTCAGGAATTTATGCATTTTTCTCTCAGTTGCAAATTTGGCTTATTTTAACTGTGTAATGATCATTCAAATTGATGAACACACTAGGGTCATTCGTTAAAATATCATCCTTGGTTATAGTACATACGGTATATTTAACTATGCTGAAGATTAACACAATGAGTAATACTAATAAAACAATTGAAAGTACACATTTTAAAGGGATTACTGCATGTCAAGTAACACATTTTATAGCATCCGCAAATATCAATGCATTAAAATTTATGTGGTTCTTTTTAATGGTAATTAAGGAGATGACTCATACTAGTAATGTTTTGAGGTATGCAGAATTAAATTTAAAATTATTATTTAGTTGTGATAGTAAAATGTAACTAAAAAATAATTTTGTCCTAACAATTAAAAATATAATCTCTAGACAACTACTAATTGGGCAAAATATTTATTGTAAATACCTCAAGTCTGTCATCCGTCCCCAACTGATTACAATGCATCATTACACACGTATTCTGAAAGTGTGTGTTAATTCTAAAACTTCACAAATACCCTATGAATGTGAATTGCCAACATTGGTCATTAAACTGTGAGAGCTTTCCATATTTGTGGCCAATGAAATCAAAGACTAGAACAAAAATGTCAGGCCTAAGAGGCTTAAATACAATGTACAAAGAGGATGGACGACATCTGCACAGCAAAGAAACGGTAAGAAAATATATAAGTTTGGTTCACAAGAAAGAATTAACAGAAATAAGATGTTCAGTTCATTCCTGGGCTGTGAATAATAGTGTATAAAAACAAAGGTTTTAGTGCTTTGATTATTTTTAAGTGATTTAAAAATTCTAAAAATGGCTACAAGACATAAGGATGATAATTCTGCGAGATTCACTGCAGCAACGTAACAAACTGGCACAATCCCTGACCAGTTTGTGTGAAGTGTGTTTACGACAATCTTTACACATACTAGTTCTGAACATTACATCTGTTGTCATGAAAGGAAATTTGCTGCTTTCGTCTGTGTAACCTTTGCTGTCTTCATTGTTCTCATCCAGTCTTGCTTACATTTTCATGCACCTTGTTTTTGTTTCCATCAGATTTTTTTTTTTTTTTTTTTCAGTTACCATTCCACACAAACTATATTCCTATTTTGGAATTAATTAATTTGTTATCAGCAGCTAATCTTGTTTTTCTTTTTTTCTTTTTTTTTTCTTTACTGCTTAACAAATTAATTTGCTCAGAATATAGAGTAGCTAAAAAAAGATTTAAACTTACCGAAACAAAATGGGTTGAAAACTAAGCAGTTTGAATACAGAAAATTGATAGAATTCTTCTGTAGTCATGGCAGTTAGGAACTGTGTTAAGTAGACTGTTCTACGGGCAGAGGAGGACATATATCTTACATTAATCTACTTTCCTTCACTACAGAAAAAAGGTGACATATGTGTCTTTCACATCCTAAAAAATATTCTGCAGTGTCTTTTTACATTGTGAAATAGTAACTGCCTTTTTAACTCTGACATTTGTGTGAAAATAAGAATTATTTTTTTATTTATCTTTGGAAACTGCAGAGAATTACCTACAAACAAAATCTTTATGTGGTGATGTAAAAAATTGCTAGAGGCTATTTATAAGTGCAGTATTGCCTTTAAGTCAGCTTGGAAAACTTTTAAAATGTAAAATTAGTACAGTAAATACATCTCAAATTATAGCTTAAATTTGATTACCTGTACAGTAAACATAGGTATACAGTAGTCTGTCTCCTGTAACTTTTCCATATTTTGACATTTCTCTTCTGAGACGTGTTCCAGGCAGTTCCATTGCTTGGCTTTAAACCTAGCTGGCGTCTTGGAAAAGCATGGTCTCTGCAATCCTGTTTAGACACACTTCTCAGAAGTGAACTGTCAAAATATGGAATACTTACATGAGATAGACTCCAGTAGCCTTGAATACATTTGTACTGGAGACCACATTTATCTAAAACATATGTATTTCATAAAGAACTGACTTACTTTATGGTGATCTTGCATGGCTCTGTCTATGACTGACTTAGCATCTTGGACGTACTTCTCGCACGCTTCAGGGTCATCTTCACCGTACGGTCCTCTGTAGACGTCTGGACAAGGGATCACATGTACCCACGGCTTCTTGCCTGGACAGAATTTAAAGAACTCATAACATCATAAATACTGTACGTGACTTACAGGTTTTTTGCAGGGTAATTTTAAAAAATATATTGTGCTATAAGAAACAAATTCACATGTAGGGACTAGTTAAATATAGCTTTTTATGGATGCAATGCAAACTTTGCAACTGTGCCGTATCTTGTTGCATTGTCAAATAATTAAAGATGCACACGCAGAAATACAAGAGAACACATGATGATGTTATGAGTGTAATATAGCCAGGAACTCAGACGAGGGCAGGGGCAAGCTGCGGGAGGATGTTTTAACATCATCTTGGGCCTCAACTATAAAGGCTTGTAAAAAGACTGCGCTAGGAGACTGCTGCAAGGAGTGACGAGGTGCTGGGTGTCTCCGACATTGAGCCAGAGGGTCATCAGCGACATCGAGGGGCAGCAGCTCCAGTGTCCAGGAAGGCACAGCCAGGCCAGAGGCCCATTCCCAGTGTTCGCAGCACGAGACACCTGCGAGAGATGTAAGTAAGTCTCCATGCACGTTGGCTTTGGACTCGTCAAGTAGATTGTGCCGATAGAGGCAACAAGGAATCCAAGGTGTAGTGAACGTAATAGAAAGGGTTTAACATAATATTGGCGTTACCCGTTCTTCACCACCTTAAAACTACTCTTTGCTATTATCCGCTCAGGGAGTAAACTTAAATGTATGAGACATCCTAGAGCTATTCGAGTAATAATTGAAACAATGGATACAAGTGGTTGTAAATACAGTATGCACGTACTGTATCAGTACTTCGGCACAACTACATTTTCTTTGTTTACTCATGCACAGCTAAATAATGTTTCAACTGTAACAAGAGGGGCAAGTGAAGTCCCATGTTACTTACTCTACATCTGCGCTGTGCAGCATCGGTTCAAACAACAACTAGTGATATTTAATATGAACCTGGTGCAGGTTTCATAAATAAATACAGTGTATTTTCATGTGATGCTCTTCACAGTTTGTCGCATTCTGACTTTTGAGTTAAAAAGTATCATATGTGGTCTTGCTTGTAAATGAAATTTCTGTTTAAAAAGAAAAGGTGAAAAAAAAATTTAACAGACAATTTTTATTTGTGATATGTATCAAAAGTAGGCTAAAGTAATGTGCAATAAAATAATACCGAATGCAGAGTATAGAGTAAAAATTTCAATGTGATAAAAGTTTTGGACTTTTTGTTTGAAATTGTGGTTCATCATAATGGCAATTATTCATCCTTATTTTACAAGGGTAGCTATTTTAAAAAGTCTGTGAAAAATAATGTGTATGAATCAAACCAAAAAAAAAAAAAATTCATACTCCTTTTATCTAACCCAAAAAAATCATATTCCTTTTATTAAACAGCTGTCTTCTTGTAATTTATTATGTAGGCCTACTACTTTCTGAAATGCAAAGAATTACAGTAAACACTCAATTTTGTAAGGATATAAATTTTATGAGTTCGTTCTCAGGAAATTTGTAAAAATTAAGGGTCTGTTGACAAAGCATGCAGAGATTCCTATGAGCAAACCTGTGGACTCTTTGGGGAACACTTTAGGGCTGATGTCCATGATCAGCTGCGATGCACCATGGAAGGAACCGTCCACCACAACTACGTCGTGTCTCTTGGTGTATCGCCTCGCCAGCTGCAGTGCCAAGTCGTTTGCTTCTGTCCTGCAGTGTCAGGGAAACTGTTAGCAAGAGCTGAGGCACACAACACTGCACCTAAGTACCTGCTAGCTGTTCAAGTGTTTGTTAAAACCATCACATTAGCAATATCATTTTAAACTTTTTTGTGTACAAATACATGTTTCATTAACACTCCCACTGCACGATGAGCACGCCAAGTAGGTGCTATGTAAAGAAAAGCGCTTGATATTCGAACCAATAGCCCACAAGGGCTGTGATAGAGGAGAGGTACAGTATACTATTAATTAGCTATTTATGTGCAACTCACCACCTTGCCATGGTTATTTCTAGCTTGTCGCATTGTAGAAGGGGATGTGCACTTGTTGCTACCAACATTCACCACTACGAGTTAGCCCCACATGTCTGAAGTTATCCCTGTTATGTCATGGTATCAGTAAAAAAAAAACACTTAAAATTCATGTACTCTTTCCCCAGACTTGTGAAATAAATATTTTTTTGTTTAAATGACAAATAAATATTATGCTGTGAACAATTAAAGAGTTGACCGATCATTATTTATATATTTACATACATTCACATCCGAAAGTAACTCATACTAATTGTTTTTGTACCTCTCAGTTAAACATATAGTCTATCTCGTGTAAGTATTCCATGTTTTGACAGTTCACTTCTGAGAAGTGTGTCTGTACACAGGCTTGGAGAGACCGTGCTTTTCCAGGAAGTCAAGTAGGTTTAAAGCTCCAAACAATAGAAATGCCAGACACACTTCTCAGGAGAAATGTCAAAATATTAATACTAAAGTGTTTTATTGACCAAAAAAATATTGTATGGGGCAAGGTATGACGACAGGGCAGTGGGTGCTGAAATTGTTTTTCTATTAGGATATGCATACTACAAAAGTTTCTTCATGTTCTTTTCTGAGCCAATCCAGCCTTCCAACCTTCAACTGTACCGTTAACTATCTGAACGTCTATAAACATCCCATTTGTTACTATTATTACACACCTCACCCCTTTCATTTTACAAAAAAAAATAGTATGGGGAGCTTATGACCAGTCATGTGTCAGGAAACTCTGCTACAAGTGGGGGAAAGGCCTGAAAATACACATTTAATTGGTACTGTACAAGTATTTATAATAAAACCAAAGGTAATCTATTTATTTAAGGGAAAATTTTGTATAGGGAGGATACACGAGGGCCAAAGTATTGCATTCCAAACTGCAGACTTACTACTGGATGCCCGTAGGGTGACATAAGATAAGACCCTTCAATGGAAAGGTCCTGGAATGAAAGGGAGGGGGAAACGAGAGTTCCTCAAGAAAACCAGTCGACCAGTAACGTCACCCGACACAATCCCCCATCCCCTTCATCGAAAATTCAACTACAATTTCCTATTCCATTAGCCAATATCTGCATTTACAGATGGTTAAACTCAGTAGTGGATTTAGAAACATATTTTGGGGGAGAGGGAAGGCATGTGTGATCTTATGGATTATAAAAAATTCAAACCATCTCAAAAGTGTGGTAGTTTGCTGTTACAGAACATTAAGCATAACTAGGGATTCTTGTTTTTCGTGAAAATAATTTTGCCCTAGTTTGTTTCGGTGACTTGCACATCTGCAGTTCTGCTTCGCGGTTATTGGCAGCGTGTCTTTGTCTATCATTTGACTGAGCCAATTACAAAAACGTTCCTGCAACACTACACGTCTGTGATTTGCCGGTAGAATTCCAAGGCTCGTGAGAGTTAAAATATCCAATCACTATCTACGAAGCAGAGCTGCAGATGTGCACGTAAGGCACTGGAACAAAGTGAGGCAAAATTCTTTTTGCGAAAAACAAGGGTTCCTAAATATAACATACAGTACATAAAAGTAGGACAATTAAATGTACTTGGATTATCATAGAACAAAACTTTAGCTTCCTTGAGGCGACTGGACACACTTTGGCTACATTATGTTTAACACGATTTGGAGGGACTTTCAGCCCGGTATGCCCCTCCCCTTAAATCCCCCACTGGTTGAACTTACCGTATGGCACGTATACACCAGTACATACTTACCCAGAGGTTGTGAAGAAGCAAACATCGAACCCAGGGGGCAGCGTGTCGAGCAGTTTGGCACTGAACTCATTGTGTGCAGAGTCGTCGATCTCAGACTCCTCTGTGCACACACTTAACATGCACATCTGGGATGTTGCTGCTTTCACTACTGCTGGATGACAGTGGCCAACTATGAGCAGAAGAAATGCATCCAACATGCTCTATCAATTATGATTCTGTCAAGGCCACTCAACATTAATTAAAAATGTAACAGCTATTTGCACATTTAGTGAACTTCCAACTATCCCCGCTAATCTAGAGGGAAGGGTGGCAATGCCGTACATAAGTAAAATTTGCAGATAATCCATAGTACCTACTATGTTGGGCCTATGTCCTTCATTACATAATTTAAAATCAAAATACAGTTAAAATTGAAGTGTTTACACCTTACCTTGTGAAATTAATGTTACACTATACCATACCGTAAAATAGAATGATAAGGAACGCTGGGGTGAATAGGGACAAATTTCCAAATCAAAAGTTGCAGTTTGTTGTTTTAAAACTTGAGTTTTTTTCTTAAATTTGGCAAGCTAATAATTTTACAAAGAGGAATTGTATGAAAATATAATTTTAATTAAAATAAAGGTCTAAGTTTGGAATCTGTTTCAAATTTTGTACCTATTCGCCCCAGCGTCCCTATTCACCCTATTTTACGTTACTATTATTTTTCAAATTAGGGTTCATCTGCATACCAAATAATGAGAGTTTATTGTATCAATGTGCCAGTAATTGTGTACTTGCATAAATCTTAACTTATTCACATACATATTTATTACTTCAAAGCAAGGGCGGATCCAGATCTAGGTTTCGGGGGGAGCCCATTCCTTACATGCTAAACTGCTGTTTTAGAAGTTAGAAGCTGTGCATCTACATTCTGTTAATGTTTTCAAAGTGAAGAGGTAAAAACTGTGTTGACATTTACCATTATTTATCCTCGAAGCACAGTCCAGGTACTCGAAGCCACAGTCATCTATCAGGTACTGGCCTTTAGAACCCACTATCTTCAAAGGGTCCTGGGCGAAATGCAGCTCACACGAATCCCTGCAACAGTAATGCAGTCATGTGATGTCTAGATAGTATTAATCATCATCTGCAGGGTGGCTTTTGAATAACTACATTTTAAGTGCTAATTAGTCTGATTGATGCAACTTAAAATTAATCAGGAATAGTAATGAACTAAAAATGGCTTTTGGTGAAGCTGACAAGAGATGTGCAGAGCTACGGCTGACAAGTTTATTTCAAAACTACCAGTACTTAAAAGCATCTCAGGCCCCGTCTCATAACTGACCAATTTGGATAAAATACTCAACGACAATCCTAGATAATGGTATTTGCCAACTTGTAAATATATATCCAAAATTACTAATTCATTACGCATGATCTCTTGCATCGCAATTAAATGCATGAGGTTTCGGCATCAGATTGTGCCTCAGAAGTTCGTAACACTGGAAACAATTTTGTTTAAAACATTGGCTAAAACTATTGTCTAGGATTGCTATTGTTTAATTTTCGCAAATTGGCTTCAAGAAACCTACAGTTATATAATAATGCTTTTAGCATTGAATTATGTACCATGCCCTCTTAAGGGGTTTTCTTACCTGCCGTTCAAATGTGTTTCAGCACGTTACGACTATTATATTTTTGATGAAACTATTTAATGCAGATTATATCTGTATATCAACCAAAATAACACACACTTCAAACTATGTCGTTACATTTTTAAAAATTTGGCACGTTAATTAGAAACATTTTCTGGCCCCTCAAAACGGCCGAAAATGGGTTTTTCAAACTGACGTATCTGGAAAATTAGCAATCGGATTTGAAAACCATAACTAAAGAAACAAGCGTTAGACTTTCAACTACTCTGCACATAATTAAAATAATGTGGTAACCCCTTAAAGTCCCACAGGAAAAGAATAATAGTAAAGTACTGCACGCCTGAGGTGCTTACAAGGAGAGGCCATAATACATTACATACGTCGGTAAGTGGCACTCTTACCTCTCCTGCCTCACGCACACAAACGCAGACTATCTAGGCAGGCCCCTTAAGCTCTTCGCAATCTTAGATTCGAACGGGCAAGAGGCGTCCAGCCAGTGGACCGCCTGGTGGAAGGGTGTGTTTGTGTAGTATGAAGCAAAAATCAATGTGGCACTACGTGCGACGCCGGGTGGCATATGTATTGTGATATCGTCCCTACGACTAAAATTGTAAATGCGCGCGCAGATTTCCTGTTATAACGTTTTTACTAAAGAACACTGTCATTTTATTGGATCCTTCACTGTAGCAAGGCCCAATGTAAGTGTAGACCTCAATTTTGAACGAATCCGGTGCATATAAATTTGACAAACAACCCTGTAGAAATGCTTATTTTTAACCAAGTTCGAGAGGTTTGAAATAATGCTTCCAATGTGCGGAGTGTCTTCCAATGTAATTTTCACAAGTAATCTGAAGTGTGGTTTCTTTCCGCATTTAAGCACTATGGATGCACATTCACTGGTTTCATTTAGATTTAGTTTATTGCATCCTTAGATCTTTTTTGTGTACATTTTTGCACAAAGATATCGGACAAGTCATATTTACAATATTTCAGATAAAAAAAAAAGTAACTTCAAACACACTGCACGCAGTTGGAGTGCCAGACATATGACTACCTTAAGAATCTGCGTCACCACTTTTGTTGAGATTTTTAATTTCCGTATAATAAATTAAGGGTGTGACGAATTGTCGGCAATGTCATTCTGTAGAAACATAATAATTTACGCTTGTGAGTATTATTAGACTAAATTGGTACCATAAATTATTTAATCGCCATAACCTGGTGAGAGATATTCATTATCTTAATTTTTTAATTAGCTTAATTACTTAATAACTTCTCTTTAATATTTTGAACACAATGTTCGTAACGTAAGGTAATGTAATTAGGAAAGTCCGTATTGAAATATTTTCAAATTATTCTTGACCATTTTGGGAATCAGAAAGAAATTAAGAAAAATGTAGCTTGTTTAGTGACACGGGCTCTTAAAAGAGGCCTGTATATCTAGCGTATGAGCGGTGCTATTACGTGGCACTTTCTTTCCTGAGCAAAACTTATACTTATTTCCAGTGTATTTATACCAGATAAGAACACGCGGTTCTTTAGGTTTCAAAATACAGCACGCTTACTAGAAACATAATTTCGGGGACACTCAAAATTGCTAAAAACAACTTTTTTTTAGACTGCTGTAACCCGATATTTGCTGTAACTACAAGAATAAACCCGGGTTCGTAAAATACAATGTTGGAAGCACACGTTCGACCACGGCCATAGAACATGTCGGAAACTTGACCCCTTGTTGTTTGGCTGCAGTTCACCAAGTTATCGATAGTGCTATATACATTTTTGGCGCTGTAATCCAGGCGTTCGAGATCCAACTCAGCCCGGCGTCCACTTCTCTCCCACTAGGATAAACAATCTATGAAAACGTATTTTTTTTTAACAATTTAGTAAATACTTCCTTTGCTTACAATTTTAAATCATGGCTCCTGAAATCTTTATTTTCTTTATAATGTTAATAATGTAAAAAAGTTGGCGGAGTTTGAGTCCGACTGCCCGGATTACAGCACCAAAAAGTATAACATTCTCGGTAACTTGACGAACTACAGCCAAACAACAAGAGGGTCAAGCAAAATACATTGGTAGACATGCGGGTGTCCAGACCTGTTCTTCTACGACCGTGCGTTGGACCTAACAGCAAACTTGCCACAAAATAAAAATGTATAGTCGTCGCTTAAATCTCATAGGACAAAGAGAAAATGAAAACACTGCAATCCCAGTTTGACGCGCTGAGAATATAAGCGATGTTGTTATCGTCAAGTGTGGCAAGCTGAACTTTATCATTTCATTGTCTCCGCGCATCAAACATGGAAAATTACATCCGGCGAACAAGAGAGAGGAGTGATATAGCCTGTTCACTTTAATCTGAGCACTTACCACAACTTAAAATAAATAAGAAATGTATTTTATTGAGTCAACAGACATTAAATATTGAGAGCGGTGGAACGTTTATACCGGTTTCTAGGGTACATGGAAGTTTTCATATTAAAAATAGTAAATATGGCTGCAAAATGTCTTAAAGAAAACTCGAAGTAGTGCTCACATAATCTTGAACAGCCTATAGAAACACTCGTTCGTGTAATCGACATACAGAATGTACATGAGAGTATATACTAAATACAACTTTTGGAAAACTATTCCTTGTAAAATTAGGTTTTTTTTTTTTTTTTTTTTTTTGGATGGCGCAAATCTTGAGGGGTGTGGCAAGTTAAGGTGTCGATAACATCTCAACTACTTATTGTAATTTAATGGGATTTTTTGCCTAGTAGATATTATATTTTCAGACGTTTATTTATATAGCACGGGCGGTAGAATGCTTTCCTTTCGAGTAAAAGATTAAAAACGGTATTTAAAAAAATAAGGGATTGAAACCATCCAAATCCATAAATATAACACTGTATTTTTTATAATTTTTAGTACGATAATACACCTTAACTTTCCATGCCCCTTAAGAGATAAATTCACGACTGATAGGCCTGATTGATACCGAAAAATCAACACTTGTTAAAATAACCAAGCGTAAGAAATAAATAATGATGTTTACGGTTTGTTTTAATAACAATATCTGAATCTGTGAAAAATTGTATTCAAATACAATTTACGTTCATTTAGTAATGGGTGCTCAAACCTCTTATGTATCGCGTGTTGCCTACCTACAAGGAAGGCTTCACATTTTCTACGTTTATTTCTCGAAAACCGTTCACTTCTGGAGTGTCACAACACAGCAACAGTTTTTGTTCAGCGGGGCCTCCTGCTGCACGTTTAATAGTCGAAAAAATGCAATGGTAACAAATTCTTTGCCAAAGTAAGGCTTAACCAACGCTATTATCTACTGAATGTGAAATATATTAGGAACCAACCCCACCCCCCTCCCACAGATTGCATGCCTTGTTGTTATGAAACCGCACCCGGAAATTCATTACTTATATATCCTTGCTTCTAATTTAACAAATGTTTTTTTTTTTCAATCGCGAATTATATAAACTCCAACGAGTTACCGTAACGTAACAGTTAATTAAATTCAACTGCAACGGATTTCCATTATTAAATACACTTTCCATGTTAAATCATTTTAAGGCACAGCCAGGCATAACAATCTTCAATAAATGGTCCGTGAATGAGTGAGAGGATTTGGTCAGCGCTTAACATTGAGGTCTTCAACGCTGGTGAGGGGTGACATGATGTGTGTATGGAGCAGCGCCGGAATGAAAGGGCAGGGGAAACGGGAGATTCCCGAGAAAACCCACCGACTAACAGCATCGCCCGGCACGATTCCCACATGCGAAAATCCGGGGACCGGTGGGAGCTCTGACCCATCGACCATCGCGACCCCCTTAAATGGCCCGTACCAACACAAATTTGCAGAGGAGGTTCTCGATAGCTTTTAATTGCACCAGCTAACTTGACAAAAATACTACCTACACGACATCACCTGAGCGTCATCTTACTGTGCGGGGCATGTCTCATGTAATTTGTGAGCAGTACTTCTGTGTTGGTAATAATGCACAGTTCACGCCAACGAATATTAATTATCACAGGAATTAGTATATTTTCATGTTTATAGCGCTTTGTACTAATTCCCCTTACCTATTTTAATTAAAAACATAATGGTAAAATACAAGCGACCTACCGTAAAGTGGGTATACTTTCTACCAGCATGGGTAACTTTGCACTACCAAAAAAATTTGTTTCTAGGTCGTTTGTTGAAATAAAGACACATCATGATTGGGTATTTAAAAAATAATAATATAATACGATCGAATACAATCACTTGTCTTTCAACTATCAGCATAGAAAATATATTTTTTGGTGGTGCCAAGTTACACCTGCTGGTGCAAAGTACACCCAGTTTACGGTAATAAAAATCTAACATTGGGAATAAAAAGTAGCTGATTATTTATTTTCAAAAGATTTATGTTTCCAAATTGACATTTTTAAATGTACTGATTATCATTGGACTATATGTTAAACAGTGTAAATTTCCTAGTATGGGCAATGGCCTAACTGTACATTTATTCGGGGTGTGCTTTAAATTAGTGCAGCTAAAATGATGCATTTGTGAGTGTTTTGATGTTCAATGCAATTAATTACTACTGCTTAAAATATGCACATTCATTCAAAGTCGTTATTTTTTATATTGTGCATTATGAAGGGATCAACGACACTGAGGGGTCGTCGTAAGGTTTAAAAACCAGCCAGTTACATAAAGTAGGAAATTAGAATAAAAATGTATGGTACGATAGTAGAAAAAACGAGCTGACCTTGGAAACACGTTGATCACGTAATATAGCTGGTTGTACTACGTTGAAACAACTATTCAGCTAGTGTGTCATGCATGACAATCGATAATCAATGAACCGTGCCTGTGTGGAATACCACATTTTGAATTAGTAACCTGTGATCCACTATAGAAGTAAAGTTATAGCTTAATCACTTCCGTTCGGTATGTTTTATTATTTCAGGCAATTCAATAGGATGTTTGTTTGCTAATTCGTAAGGTATATTTTTAAGAAGAGTAGGTATGTTTTGTAATTTTACAAGTATTCTAACTAAAAGTAACATGTTGGTACTATTGAATGTAAATTATTTTTAACCCCCTACGAAAAAAGAGGGGTGTCTGTCTGTATATCTGTCTGTGGCATCGTAGCTCCTAAACGAATTGGCAGATTTTTTTTTTTTTTTTTTTTTTTAAGGTGAGTTAATCAATATTGTTCTTAGCTATGATTCAAGGAAATCCGTTCAGTAGTTTAAATATCATCAGTTTTTTTTTTTAATATTGAATATGTGAGAAGTTATACTGGTCTGATGATCGATTTGAAATTTAGTATCATGTGCATTCGTTTTTTTTTTTTTTTTTATTTAAGTCATAACTTGATTGTCTGCTCTTGGTTAGTTATTTTATTACTAAAAATAAACAAATGAATTTTGTAAGTGTCAATCTTAAACTGCAAAATATTACGCAGTCCAAGCATAAGACATCCATCCAGCCCCTCTAATAATCATTTGACAACAAGACAATGTCGGTTCCTGGTTGTAAATTATAAAGCATAGGCCTTACACAGAAACTTAATTACTATTTCGTAACGAACTTACCCGTGTTCTGCTTTTAAAATGTTAGTTTTTTTTTTTTTTCAGACACATCTAGGAAACCAGCTACATATGTTAAAAATAGCATTCATCAAGTCTGGGTCGGGGGAGGGGCGATTGGCGCAGTGGTTAGAACATTCGCCTCCCACTACGGCGATCCGGGCTCGATCCTAGGCGAGGCAGGTCCCAGGATTTTCGCACGTGAGAATCGTGCTGGATGATGCCGCTGGTCAGCGGGTTTTCTCGGAGATTTCCCGTCTCCCTCGATCTCTCATTCCGGCGCTGCTCCATACTCACCTCATGTCACCCCTCACCAGCGCTAGGACGGCTCTGCGCCGAAAAATTCGTAATTTTTTAATCGTACTAAACACTGTCCAACTCTCACACAGTACATTAACAGTAGCTTCACATACATAAACTATTTTTCGGTTGCATTATTTTCGTACAATGCCATGTCAAAGTAACAAATTGACTATTTACGCTACTTACCCGAAGTAAAATTATTCAAAAGGTACGAATGAAATAATTTGGAGAGAAAGTGAATGTTTTGAGCTATAGAATGACACATTTGTAATTTCACGTAAAAATTGTTTGTATTTAAAGAAAATTATTGAACGTACCTAATGTTTTGCGTATCTTTGTGTGCCTGTAGATATTTAAAAAAAGATAGTTTTCTGTTGGTGTTATTCTGGACCTCAATACAATTACTTGTATTTTAAATTATTGTTGCACTGGTTTTGCGATTAATATTTTTTCCCCCTAAATAGAAAGTATATATAAAAATACATTTGGCAGTTTTGTTTAAAATGGGTTTCACCATGTCGGCACATATTTTTAAGGAGGTAAATGCAAAGTTTTGGCTAATTACGTAACTATCGAAATTTTGGTTAATTGATTTAGGCATATAAGTCGAAACCATACAATTTCTTATGTTCAAAAATTACCTATAACAGCAAAAACCATTTTTAACAACAAAACAGCCAGACCGATTTCAAATAACTGCTCTCGTTTAAGCTTAATATAATATCGCAAAGACAGTTCAAACCTGGGAACATGACCTTGAAGTCGATTCGTTATTGCATCATCAGTTAACATCGTCCATTGATTTGAAACCATCCTTAACAATACAATTAATACTAATAAAAAAATCATGTTGCGTTTTTAATCTTCTACAAATGTTACTTGGGGGCTGGTGTGTCTCGTATACGTTAAAAAATAATAATTATTATGTGTGGATGGACAACGTTGATTCTTACGCGTAGTTGGTTAAGGCCAGGTTTCACTATCCGTATTTAATGATAATTTTATTTTATTTTTGTTGAAATTATGGAAAAAAAATGTCAAATTTGCGATTATACATAAACTTATATTCACTCGTACTTTGATGTATAATCACTCTGCAATTAGGGGCGTCATTTAGGGGGGCAGAGGGGGTAAATGCTCCCCCCTGGATTTAGAATTTTAAGTGTATAAAATATAATTTTTGTACCTTGTTATTTAAATAATGCTAACTTAAGAACATAAAACTGAATTTTTATTATTAAAATTTCTCATTTATACGTGCTTATTTAATAAAAATAATGCAACAAGGTCACTGTCACCGAAAATAATCTTGCCCCCTCTCAACCCCCCCCCCCCCCGACCACAAAAAAAACTCGAAATTACGCCGCTGACTACAATCGGTGTGGCATTTGTTATATTCATAGCTTGAACTAATTGCGGCATAACAATACGTTAGCAACTTAGTCGTTATGTATGCATTGTTGCGCAAGGTAAATAAAATATGCTTTATAGTCACAGAGTTAACCTTTTTTTTTTCTTGGAATTACAAAAAGAAATTAAATTAATAAATTTCAATGTGGTTATTAATGCGTCGTTATCCTAATTTTGTAGTGATCCTATTACCCTAACCGCAACAATAAAGGCTCCGCTACATTTGATTTAGCACAGAAAACAGCACACGCACAGACACAGAACACACGCACAGCACAGAGCTGCAAACTACAATATTGAAACAACACACGCACAGAAACAGCGGATGTTGTTAGAACGAAAATAAGTTACACTGGTAAATATTACATGTGTGTGTTGGTATAGCTGATTCTGAATGTTTTTATTGTTACCGCATGTTGTAAATAATTTATTTGTTTATTTTATAATAAAAAATCGAGTGAACTTATTTTTAAAAATTGCTGTTACTGTTATATACCTTGAAAATAATTTCATTTCGAAAAAATCTATTTACTAACTTCGGCACGAATTTTTACGACGGTTAGCCAAATTAGTTTCCATTTTCATCAGTGTTTATGTTCTTTTGAACCCGGTGGTATCCATGTTCTGATTGGCTGCGCACCGCGCACAGCGCACAGGATTATAGGATGTAGCCCAACTTTCTGTGCGGAGATCCTGTGCTATTTTGCCGTGCGTGTGCTATTTGTAATTGTAGCACGTCCCACCAAAAACCTTGAATTGAACTTTCTGTGCGTGTGCTATATTCTGTGCTGAATCAATTGTAGCGCAGCCTTAAACCGAGACTAGTACATAAATTCACCCTTTCCCTTTTGTGTTGTAATTGGCTAACATTTTGTACTAACGGTTTTATAAAAACACGCCGCATTCCTCTTGTGGGATTGGTTCGCTTTCAAATATGATTTATTATGAGGCTGACCTTGAGTGTCTAGGCGACCTTGTCGCAGTCTAGTAGCTACTAGTTATAATGAAAGCTTTCCATTTCTTTTTTTAATTTATTATAAAACATTAGAAGAAAAATTTAACTGTGGTTATGACTGATTTTCTGTTAAATACGCGCTACAGTACATAATACTGAAGCACAAGGTGGAAAAAATCAATGATTCATAACTCTACATTCTTCTCATAATTTTTAATTAACGGAAAATATCCAATCACTTAACTTTGTGGACGAATTCTAAACCGAGACTTCAACTTCCATATATTTTTATTACTTAAATATAAAGCATTACATTATATGTATTTGCTTTTCGTGTTTTGTTACGTTTTCAATACGTACTTTTGACACTCCACTGTTTTACATGCAACGCTACATTCCTGTGTGATGTAAGTTTGTAATAAACCAGCCACAGAAATTTAATACTTAAAAATTGGACAAAAATGATATGCGTAGAAAATATACCTCAACTGTCAATATATAGCATTACAAAGTAATTATTGTATACCAGATTTAGCCATAAGTATACCAAATATTGTCGGCTACAGTATTAAAATAAAAGGATCATTTACTACCGCTAAACCTGTTTCCAATCCACGTTACGGATAATTTAATTGCGATACATTCTCGAGCTTCTTGAGAAAATTATTCAGAAAACTGGTTTCTCCGAGTTGTTGATGACCGTAAGCTGCTGAAGGTGATGGTTTTGCACACAACCGAAATTCACAGTTGAGTATTTCAAGTAAAATTATGCATACCGTGAGACACAGAATAGGGGCTGTTCCTATATTTTTCACGTTCTTAAATCATGTTCCAATTTGTAATTTAATAATTTTATAATAAGTAAATTTTATGGTTCAACAGGAACGCTATCAAGTATTCCGAATCTTACAAGCTACGTTTTATATAATTTAATTTAAAATGTACTTTCATAACTTACATCGGTATACAAAAATTGGCAATTTCCATTTTTAACCAAAACTGCCAATTGAAACACTCATGTCTCCATTTATATGATAATAGCGACCCGTGTAACAGTAATTATCTATAGCCAAGAAATGGAGTCTATACATTGACATGCAGCACACTTCCAAGTCCTACTTAATTAATAGAGCCTATTAATTATTATTAATAAATTAATCTGTAGCGAAAATATGACACAAAACTGGCAAAAAGCAAGAATAAAATCTGTTGATCTGATCGCTACCAAACTTCACAGGATCACCCGCTGGGCTATCTGAAGATTGCCTGAAAATTTCATCAAAATCGCTGTAGTCGTTTTGGAGTCCATAGGGAACATACATACACACAAATATTTTTATACATAACATTAAGAACAGGCAATATTATTACCATTATAGGAGAGAGAATCCTCGTAGAAGATGCTACGAGTAAAGAATAAGCAATCAAATTACCTTTATAGAAGAGAGAACCCTTGGAGAAGATCGATAAAATTATATTTATAGAAAGAGAATCATTGGAGAAAAATTACTTCTGTTAGTGCGGACTCAAACATTTCAGAGCGGTGAAAATAAGTGAACTCGACTATCACTACCCTTGGAAAAGTAACAGTAAGCTATTAGATACAAGATCGGTTGAACCTACGTATCCATATAATATATTTCAGATGTAACGGAAAGAAATAAGAGAAAGTATTTTAAAAATAAGTTCATGTTTCGGTGTGATTATTCCCAGGAGTGAACATTATAATCTGCGACTAATGTTTAGCTTGACTTTGTATTAAGCTTAGTTTCAGTAAGAACACAAACGAGATAAAAAGCTGACATTTATGAAATCGTGTTTGTTTTGACATACACTGCGCGTGATATAATTTTTATGCCGTGCGTCATATCACTTCAGTAAACTATAACAGTTTTTAAGAACTTCTTTTAGAATTATGTACTATATATTACGTTAAAGAAAATTTTTCCTGTACGTACATAGGAATGGACATCTCAAGTTCATTTTATAACCAAATTTACTGAAGTTATGTGAAAAACACTGAGAAAAAAGAATTGTTGTAGGTACCATACTTATGTTAAAACGGGAACAATACAGTTTTATTGTCGTACTTGGTTTGTTCCTATAACAGTTTGTTCAGTAGAAGGAGAAAAGAACATTTATTCATTTTACAGAACACGTCTACATAGAACATATTGTATACGATGGGCGCACCCAGGGGGGTGGCAATTCGGGCACGTGCACTCCCCCCCCCCCCCCCCCCCAAGAGCCTAAGATTCTAATTTTCTATATCAATTTATAATTTATATGCATGATTAAAACTTGCGTCGCGTAGTGCTGATTAGTAAGATATTCAGTATTTCACCTCACCCCCCTCGTAGTGCCGCAATAACAACAAGCACGCCGAAATATGGCACTGTTGCCAAGTAAACGAGGTCTGTCGTCTGCAAACACTCGACCAATCAACAGCAGTCCAGCTCTCCTCCGGGGCTCGTGGGTCCGTCGATGCCGTCTATCCCATCAATCCATCTTCCGGAAAGGTCGTCAGATCTAATTAGGGTGGCAACAACCCTGTAACATTTCTCCATTTAATTAAATGTATTAATAATCAGTAATATTGCGCTCGCCTCCTAAATTAATATAAAACATAGTAACCGTTTTGTATTTCGAGAACCTGCCGTTCTAGTAAATAACCGTTTAAGCGTTACTGCTTAAAGTCATTGAACCCTATTTAACCATCATAATAAAGCCATAAATAAAACCCTCCTTAATAACTATTTTATAAGAGAATGCAGGATACAATAAATTTAATTTACGGCGACCTGAGCTAATTTATGTACGAGAAGAAAGCATCTGTCCATGTATCAAAAATTCAATCTTTCCTGTGGAGTCTCACCCCCACGTGATTAATTCTATATTTATATAACAGAAATTACTAATATGTATGTGTATATATACATATATATCATATTGTTCAAAAGCCTTTTGCCACCAACGTTTACATACGCGTTACGTTATGACCCTGAACTAAAAAAGTGAGAATACATTCTTAATTTAAAAAATATATATTTTAATAACTGCGTCATTCCGCGAATTCGGAAATCCACTGGTGTACGACATTCGTGACTGTTTTGTTCTCAACTGGTTGAACTGATGTATCCCCAAGTTCAACCGACCTGAATATCCGGGGAGTCTGGTGGATATGCACCGGAATTTCCACCGGTGACGTTTTGTATACACAATCTTGCAAAACCCGTTTGAAATAACTTAAATAACTGTGGAATGTGAGGTCAAAGAGAGTAAACTTACCCTATTTTGCATGGAAAATTGTTTGTAATTTAAGATATGTACCTACTTCAAAAATATATTTTTTTTTTTTAATTTGCACATTTCAATTATAAACTATAATTACTAGTACAAATGATACTAAAGTGTTTAGTTTGGATTTTTGTATGTTACATAACATTAGTAGAATCATTCCATTTCGTTTGCAACGGAGAATTTTCAAAAACCGTCGACCTGATGTTCCGATAATGGCAAGCTGTGTACGCCGAAGCTTCAACAAAGAGCCTTGTTGTTTTTACACACCAAAAATGGTAACTTCTACAAAACAGATTGTTGAAGGAACTGTCCAGAGTAGTACCAACAACCAAACTGTTTTGTTGTTCCCATTTTAACACAAGTGGTACCTGCAACTATACTCTTTTTTTTCAGTGCAAAAGACGAAAGTAATGACACAAAAGGTAGGGAAACAACAGACACCTGCAGATTTCCTGGTGCGATGCTATACCGATTGTTGCATAAATAATAATGACTCATGGAAAACATTCCTGAATAGTGGAGGAAACAAAAAAAAATATATTTAAAAATTTAAAAAAAAAACCGTTTCTGCACCATAGTTAATGACACATGGCGTAAAGTGCGTAGCATGCCGGTTGGATCATGGAACGTCATAATAGATATTATTGGCAGACCTGTATGCGAATCCATTACCCGCTCCTGCAATGACGTTCCTCAGTAATATGATCCAGCTCGCCCACAATGCACTACAACACGTTAAGGGTGTCAAGTGCGGTAAAATCATAATTTTATATTTTTATGAAATATTGTTAGTTTTGTAAACGATACTTGTGAGTGCATTTTATTCTTACGAAACAATTTTAGCTCTCATAGTATTCTCATAACGGGGTGTCAAAGTCAACATTATGCATGTTCTGCTGGCATGCAAATAGTGAAAACCAATAGACCTACTCAAACAAAATAATTCACTGTGAAATGACATCCCATGAGCCGTGCAATAAAACATTTTAAAACCAGCAAAGTAATATTTTGAATTTCAAACAAAATCGCAATAGTACAGAAAAACAGTTGCAAATTCAGAAAATTTTTTTAAAATACAAAAACAGTTCGCGGGATTTTTTCCAAATGTTTTATTACGTAGCCTACGGCATGTTATTTAACTGTGGATTATTTCATGTACATAAGTCAATTTGTCTTTACTATTTGCATGGCAAAAGAACATGCGAATTTTTACTTTGACGCGCCATTACGAGAAAACTACGGCAGCTAAAATTGGGAAACTGCACTCATAAGTATCGTCTACTAAACTAACACTATTTCATATAATTAATAATAATTAATATTATCGCACTTGAACATCCTTAAGAGGAGTCTTCGCCGGTGCCAAATTTCCACCTTTGATGTGTGGGAACAACGTAGTGATAAGAGCCAGTGTACCACGCTTGACGAGAAGCATATCGTATCTATTCGCAGCGCCCAACTGGCGTGCAAGGTTTCCTTGTAGTCTATTTCCTACGGGACTTTAAGCGGTGGCCCCAATATTTTATTTTTGAACAGTATGAAGTAAAGACCAACGCATGCTTCTCGCTTTGCACTTAACGAATTCAGGTAATATTACCGGAGTTACAACCGTCTAAGAAAACCGTTTTTAGCCATTTTGAGATGCCCGAAAATCATGTTTCTGACAAGAGTGCTGAATTTTTAAACTCATAAAAGCATAGTTTCAAGTGTGTGTTATTTTCTTAAATAAACATAATATTAATATATTAAGGGGTTTCGCGTAAAAATGAATACGCATGATACGCTGCATCGCCGTCCATGCGGCAGCCTACTACGCGCTTAAAATGCGATTCAGTCTGTTAGTAAACATGTTTTTTATTATTATTATTTTTTTATTTACTAAACCATTCCACACATACGTCCACTGTGCCAGCGTACGAAAAGAAAACTCATTCCAGACACGGAATGTCATTATTAAGACACCATGTTCATTAAATACACTGTTTTTTTTAATCCCACCAACATAAATAAAGCAACTTTTTCAGACTCCCGTAGTTCAAAACGTTCTTACCGGATGCATGTGAAACTGAGATAGAAACGTGTACTGAACTTTGCTATAGAGTTTCCACCAATAATATCATATTGTCACCGCTTGGCTCGTTGTGGCGACGCGTCATTTGATGCGCCCTTCAAGTTCACCCTTACATCTCCGTCACTGACACGCGGGTAGGCGGCAGCCTTAAGAAAGTAATCGGGCCCATGTAGGCTAAACTTTACTCAGTTTAACGTCTGAACGCCTAAAGCTGAAATGTTGTCTAACTCACCCAACCCTCGTGAGCTTTTGTCTAACACCTACTTGTTACTGTATCGTTACTGAAGGCTACATTTAAAAACATACTTAGTAAAATAATGAGGAAAGATCCATTGAAAGGTATGTAAACTGAAGTTCCTCCAGTATTTACAATTAAAAATCTTAAATAACATTGCGAATTACATTTATTTCCTTTTTAAAAAAAACCTGATCTTGTGTGTATTTTATAGGTTAAGGCAAGATGGCTGCTAACGAGTGAAATACGACTGCGATCACGGAAATAACGACCTACTCTGATTGTTAAACTTACGATTCCCACTGCCGAACTTAAGAAGTAAGCAGCAACAACTCAATTGTGTAGGCTATGCGTTAGTTCAAATCAATGTGATGTAAAAAATTCTGAGGCCTACTGCTTGGTTCTTAGTTGTGTAAATCCTTTATCCTCATTACCATACCGCAGTTCCATCCTTGCCTAATCGCGCCTTCCTTAGTAGCAACATTTGGTTGGGACAACGTTGGCACGCAACATTGGCTCAACACTGAAATGTCACGTCAAACAACGTAGGCCCAACGGTGATTTTTGGTTGGATTCTTACTCATTTCCTACATTGGCTCAACATCACTGGATTGTTGAAATTGTGTGTGTAATATATATGCCAGCCAACCATTTACCAACGTTGGGCTAACATTTCTCTACAAAAATACACACAAAATTCACTCTACAAAACTTAAATTAGCAGAATATTCATAATTATTTTATATTTAGAGTTCTTGTTGGTTACACAAATTATTAAAATCAATAAAAAAATATTTCACCCAGAATCAAGGTAGATTCGAACCTCAACCAGAGATTATGTTGGAGTCCTTGTTAGTAGAAATTCATTACCATACCAATTGCTCAATGTTCAGCCAATCTACATACCACGGTCGTAGAATAACAGGTCTGGACACTCGCCTATCTAACAATGTATTTTGCTTGACCCCCTTGTTGTTTGGCTGTAGTTCGTCAAGTTACCAAGAATGTTCTGCATCTTTGGCGCTGCAGACAGGGCGGTCGGGCTCAAACTCCGCCCACTTATTCCCATTGTTAACATTAAAAAGAAAATAAAGATTGCTGGAGCCATGCTTTAAAATTATGAGCGAAGAAATTATTTCATAAATTGATAAAAAAAAAAAGTACGTTTTGATAAATTGTTTACCTTAGCGGAAAGGAAGTGGGCGGAGTTTAGTCCGACCGCCGTAACATCAGCGCCAATAAAACACAATATTCTCGGTAACTTGGTGAACTACAGCCAAACAACAAGGGGGTCAAATATACAGGCGAGTGTCCAGACCTGTTCTTCTACGACCGTGCTACATACCAAATATTTTTAGTGGTTGTGGGTTACGCATTGTTAACCCATCATATAGGTGCATACTTATTGCCAACTGGTACCTAACAATTAACCAAGAAATTAAAATGTACGATAGAAAGAAACACAATTTTGTGTTACTGGGAGAGAGTGTTTACAAACTTGTTGGCAACGTCAGCCAACTTCCAAACAAAAGACTTTCCGTGGTTGGCGTAGTGTGAGTTATACAATGTCGGACCAATGTACTGAAAACAGCTTTCACCTAATCGTTATAAACATGTGTGTTGTTTAAGCGGTTTTAGTTCAATGTCATGTTACATATCTGACACCAGTAGTATATGATTACTGTTAAAATAAATACTACAAAATTCCAGAAAGACAATACTTTACTGTAAAACGGCTTTACAGTTTGACTCACTACTTTTCAAGTAAAATCGTCCACCATCATGACTTCTTAATCAAAAAAAAAGTGAACAAAACACTGTCAGTAAAAATACAACAAAAGAGATTACTACATTCTGGTAAACAAAAGACATACAAAAGAAAAACAAATAACTCTTTCAATTGTTCTCAACACCCTCCCTCAATTGAAACAACCAACAGAAAAACACTATTAAGCAAATTTACACACTGTTTCTGTAAAAACAGAACTTGATTAAAAACTTATTCCAGTCCCACCAGTTTCCTAAGCCTCTCGAAGGTGGGCCTATGAAGAGCTTTCGTGAAGATATCTGCCACTTGATCTTCACTTGGCACATAACACAATGCTACAGTCCCATCATTCACTTTTTCTTTAATGAAATGATGTCGAACATCAACATGTTTTAGTCTCTTGTGTTCAATGTTTGATGCCACTTTAATAGCAGATTGATTATCTT
>PNEQ01003101.1:24924-49842 GCA_003012365.1 Medauroidea extradentata | reverse complement strand
TTCTGTACTTATTTCGCTTCTTCTTCTTTTCGATAAACACAGCTACAGCAACGATTTCCTCTACGTCCATTTTCAAGCACTGATAGAGAAACAATGTTCCGTACTTTGGTCCTCGGTCGCTTACATTTGGTATGCTGGTTTCTGGTCGCCAGCAACTCGGTTGCCGGCAACCAGTCGACAGTGCGTAAGGGCTCTAAAAATCACGTCTTGTCGCTTATGATTCTGTGCTTGTGACATGACCTGTCACTGCAAGGAGGAATATAAAAGCAAATACAACAATAAGAGTATTTTGTAGAGCTTATTAATGTTTACATTCGAATGGGGCTATCTCCACAACCGTGCCATATTGACCCAATGTTCTCATGAACGTTTCTGATCACGATGACCAGTACTGTCACCTCCCAGAATATTGTCCTTTCCTGCTGGGACATCCTGTATATGCATACGAACTCAGTTACTGTAGTTTTACGTGTAAACAAGTAAGGACAGATATCTGGAATGTTTTTGGGGATGAACATTTTACTTTGATTTTCGCTTGTGACAGTGCAGCCAAATAAAAAAATTACACTCATGAACCCAACATTTTTTCTAACCTTTTTAAATACAGATTTGTTCGTGATTGTAGTTAATAAGAAATGTTTTTATTCTGAAATTCTTTAACACTCAGAATTCGACATCATTGCACTGAGAACTTATTTCTCGGACGTGCGCCCGAAAGAGTTCTTTTGATGGGTAGTTAGCGGAAAAATTATTTACTAAACCTATTTTATTACAGAAGACAAAATATAATGACATTTTAATATCACGCACCCACAAACATACATACGCATAAAAGTGAAAATTTTCTTAACAAAGTGTAACGTATTTGCCTGAAGCGATCTCTCTCTCTCTCTCTTTTTTTTTTCCTCTCTTTCTCTGGAATATCTTCACGGTAGCTCTGGGAACGAGCATTGTAATTTATTATATTTAGTGATGAAAATTTAGTAACTGACAGCCACGTGGGCATATTTGCCAGCAAATTCGGTGCTAAGAGATAGTTACTTAAATTAAATTAATTTACAAAAATTTATGTGTTTACTGCAAAATGTATCATACCTATTCAAGGTAAAGTGATATTTACTAAATAAATGCTTGAAAATGCTACGAAAAAAATGTTATCTCTTCATATTACATTTCAACCACCACTCTAGACTTCGTTGTCAAGAGCTGACCAAATCACCACGTTTCACTAGGCATTTTTTTTTACAATATCCGACGATATTCCGTGCAAGTTGGGAAATTTTTTGCGATGTCGTATAATCGCTCAGTAACTAGTTATAACTGGATTTAACTACGCACTCTGATTGTGTCTAGACAAAATATAGCATGATTGTAGCTAATTAGTTAAAAAATTAAACGAAACTATCATTTAGTTATGTAAAATCTAATACAATTTTCTCAAAAAATAATATTACATTGTAAAGCCAATTTGCAATAAAGTAACATAGAAATTTTACGTTTTCGGCTCTCGGCTGGGTTTAAAAAAATTATTCTTTCGAAAGCCGAGAAATTTGGGCCCACGCTGTCAAATCTCTTTCTCCTGACAAGTTGGGGCCAATATTGGCGCAGTGGTTAGAGCACTCGCCTCCCACCAAGGGCGATCCGCATGTGGCAATCATGTTGGACAATGTCGCTGATCGGCAAGTTTTCTTGTGGATTTCCCTCGTATCTTCTTTCCGGCGTTGCTCCATAGCCCGCAGCGGTTCAGATCTATATGTTAAGCCCAAGGGTTCATATTTATGACGTTTTTGCGAGTTTAATTTTTTTAAATCTTGAAAGGAGCAGATATTGTCAGCGCGCCAGCTCTGAGTCCCTGGTGGGTATGTGTTTTACGCCCGAAAATATATAAATAACACAACGAGGCCCAACAGCGTGCGACGCACAAGCTAGCCGTAGTAACGTCGTAAGTTAGGACGTGTTTTATACTGTCTTACCGTAGCGTACGTGAAGTTTACGAAAAAAAAATTGCATACTCGCCAGGGACTCAGAGCTGGCGGGCGGACAGTATCCTTAAACCGTTACATTGAAATTTTGGAAATAGTTTGTACTATGTAGCCTAATTATTTCAAAACATGAACATCTATGATTTTGGCTGATCATCAACTTAATTAAATTTTCTTTAAGTCAATAATTAGTCAAAATTATAGAAACTTCACGTCCTCGCAAGTGAGTTTTGGCGTGTACGATGGTCAGTGAAGTGTTCACGAAGAAAAATAATGCTCCCTAAGAAATCTCAGCATTCCTCAGCCGTGCAGCTGTGATTCCCCTTCAGCGTCTGCGATGCTGTCTCGCCGCAGAGCAGTGTGGTGATTCCCCATTCGTCGACGTATTGTTCCAGTCTCCTGCGCTCAGACAACGTGTCCCAACTTACGTCGGAGTTTCCTGTCCACGCTGTCCTCTGCAGTCTACAAGCACGCCACTCCTCGCGTGTCAATAGCCCCTCTTTACATTTTCCTTGTTGCACATGCACACGCAAACCTACAATTCTCTCGTCTTGCACATGCACTGGTAAAACAACGATTTTTTTTTTGCCTGTATGTTTACGTACAAATAGATTTTTCTCTATTAGTTTGGTCTTTAGTTTCTTCCACCAACAGTCCGTTGGTTGTGTTTGAATCAGCATTAAATTTAAGAGTTTCATTAACAGTAATTTTCATCATCATATTTTTTTTTATATTCGTACCAGATATATTTTTTATTATTTACATAAATTGTGACTTAACCGGTATTTTATGAAATTTTTTCTTCTCGCGTGGTGTTTGCGTACTGACTCCTAAACGTTAAAATTTACATTTTAAGGTTTTATGTATGAAACTAAAATCAACTCACATACCAAACTAAAAAATTCAAAGCGTTTAACAATGTTGTAGGCTACAATTTGACACGTATAAAACAAACAAAAAATACAATATTTTTGTATTCAATAAAAATGCTGAATTTTTTATTTAAAATTTAAAAATTTTAACAATTGATTTAAAACACAAAAATATTTTATTTTTGACTGAATTTAGTTGCTTGTACATACTCCGTTGCGAAATAAATGACTGTCAAAAGAAAACTAAAAATAAGACAAAAACATGAATAACCAGTGTATGATTTAGTCAACAAGATACATACACAACATAAAATGCCAAAAATGTAATCGGGTAAAATAAAACCAAGGAACAAACAGATAATAAATGAAATAACAAAAATCAAAAAAGAAACCTAAGTTGACATGCGACACGACGATGAGACGAAACAAAAAAACGCAATAGATATCAGACACAAACAGAAATACAACAAACGATACAAACGATAAGACGAAACAAAACACAGTAGTTTTCCAGACAGTCAACTACTGTGTTTTGTTTCGTCTCATCGTTTGTGTCGTTTGTTGCTTTTTCTATTCGTACCTGATATCTTTGTATTTTATTTTACCAGATTCCATTTTTGGAATTTTATGTTGTATATGCAACCTGTTGACTAAATCATACTCTGCTTATTCATGTTTTTTGTCTAATTTTTGTTTTCTTTTGACAGTCATTTGTTTCGCAATGGTATGTCCAAGCAACTAAATCAAGTCATGCACTCCCATTGCACAGTTCTTTCAAAGATAATATTTTATTTTTTATATACGCCAAGTTGTAGCCTACAACATTCTTATTCACTGATGTGAATTTTTTTCAGTTTAGTATGTCGGTTGATATTACTAGCGTACGTAAAACCGTAAAATTCAAAATTTTACGTTTACGAGTCACTACGCAAATACTATCAGAGATACAAATATCCTAAGAACCAGATTTAGTCACAATATATGTATAATATAAAAAAACTTGCCCAAAAATAAAATATGACGATAAAAATTATTGCTCTCGATCGCGCCCTTAAGAGTTAATGGGCCCGACGCGTGAGACGTGATGTAGCGTGTTACGGAAAGTATTTTTTACTCAGTAACTATTAAACATTTTTCCAGTGCGTTTATCTACGAAAAGAAGGCACACTACAAATTGTGTCCCTATGGTTCTAAAAAATGCCATCCGCTGATTAAATACCTGATTGCTGAGCTCCCCAAAAGTGCTAAAAATAAATGTGTCACGTTGCTGTAGCTGAGAAAATATCAACCCTATAAACGTAAAACAAAATAACATAAAGCTGCATTGGACTTTACCTCATACTTACCACAAGTAAAATAACAGGGTCATCGCTTGTGGTCCTGTTGAAAACTAGATTAGTCCTTCGCGCTTAGAGGCGATGAGGTATCTGACGGACGTATTATATTCGAGACTTCCCCCGTTTCCGAGCCTCAAACGTAAAAAAAAAAAAAAAAAAAAACCGTCCGCTAACTCTTAAGTATAATGTACTTTTTAAAACTTAATGCCTTATACAGATAACATCTTAATATGTTTAATTTTAATCAATGCTTATTTATTTTTCCTCTATACTTACTAATCGGTTTCTTGCCAGTCAAGATATTGAGTCCAATCCCCCACCGTTTAGCATAATCCTTAAGTACGTTTACATTTTATGCGGTAAGTAAAAGCAACCCCCTGAAAACGTGGTCATTATTTTGGCATAGAATCTGTTGAATTTTGTATGGTGGTTTTTAGTCAAACAGTGTAGTCCCAATGATACATACACTCAGAAGATAAATGTCTTCCATATTTGAAACGTTATCCCTTTCTAAGGGTTGTCTTTATAATTACTTTCGTGACACACAGATACACAGGTATTTTGTCTTTCTGGGATGATAATATTGTGGAGCGTTTACGTTTAAGTTTGTTTACTGAAAGCAGATTGTTTGTTATCTTCTAAGACTCATTGTATTGGCTTACGAGCTTGAGCCTTGTCCAGCTTTTCTCGTTCTACGTTTTAGCCGTCATTGTAGCTGTGTCCCTAGGTTATTCATTCTGTGAGATACAGCAGATCATAGGAAACAACTTGACGAATAAAGAACAATTATAAGTGCGTGACACTACTGTACTGTCTCAAACAAAAGAAACCATCGGCCGTCTGATAAACTTTATATGAAAACACGATAAATACATTATCTTTAGAGATATTGGCCGGATGCAGTACAGCATTCTATGTACAGTGAAAGACAATATACCGGTAGAAGAACAGGTAGTTCAAGCTGGAAAGTGTACATGGGTCAATCTGACACATAAATTACAACTAAAATACAGTAACACGACAGCGCCATAAAGTAAGGAAATTCAATGTCACAATGGACCTTACAAGAGTAGGGACTGTGTGAAAATATGTCCCTCTTATCGACATTTTCCCTCCTGGTAATCAGTTACCGGTATTGTGAATTGAAAACTCAGCTGTAAAATTTGCAATGTTGTTCACTGTAATTTCATTGAAGACTTGTCCTCGACCACCCGCCACTACCATCTTGTCAGTATTCAGGTTTGTACCGGTGAGCACAGACACATTCCCAAGCTGCTGTTACATGTCTCTGCATAGAGTACAGTGACTCCGGTATAGTGATAACATATATGTTGGTCAATGAAACGATCCTTCCTGCTTGTCGACCTGCGGTCACATCTGTGTCCTGGTTCAACCTTAGTCTGCTCGGCGGGGATATGTAGGCCTACACTCCTGTTCCGACCTACACATATATACTCACTACTTTCCTCACTTTTGGTGCAAATTAACCGCAGAACATAACAGAGGTTCAATAAATTTTCGAAATATAACATGAAAGTCTGATTTTATACATTTAATGCTATAACCAAAAATGGCGGACGTATAACATTATAACACACTCACGTCAAAGCCTTGATTATTAACTTATAAAACTACTTTACAATCGGTCAAGTGGTTCTTAGAATATAACATAGTAATAATTTATTTTTGCTATACAAATTTTTTAATTTGCCGACCTACAATATTGTACCAATTTAAATCAAATCCTAAACAGCAAACTTCAAAAAATTTAATTTCTATCGGTCCTTTAGTTTCCGAAAAAATTACTAAACATTTTTATTAAATAATTTCGTACTTTCTTCTGCGGTGTGCTGCTTTAGCTGACAGAAGAAATACTTTAATAATGGGCACTGAAACCAAATAATTACGTTTCACTTAAGCAACTCCGGACTTTTCTAGGTATCAAAAGTTCCGTAAAATTATTTTATTAAAAAAATAATAATTATATTTGTACTGCGACCCTTGACTGCTCGAAGAAATATTTTGATAGAAAATTAAAAGTTTTTGGCAAAAAAACTAAATAAATGTTACTTTGAAGTACAGAGAAGCTGGAACGTTTTCTTGTATCGGGTCGAGGAATCGTGCCGGACGATGCCGTTGGTCGGCGGTTTTTTTTTCTTCGGGGATCTCCCGTTTCCCCCGCCCCTTCATTCCGGCGTTGCTTCATACTAACATCATGTCGCCACTCACCCGTGTTGAAAACATCGCTATTAAGGCCATGATCCATCATTAATTTCAAACAATTGCAAATAACTCAAATATTTTTTAACCAAATGCTTTGAAAAAATTTGAGACTGTGCACAGTCATTCGAGCGTTTTTTTTTTTTTTTTTTTTTCAAATAATCTACCGTTTGCTAGCAAAAAATTATTTTGCTTCATTTTGCCTTATTTTGACGACAAAATATAGTCTGTCTCACGAAAGAATTCCATTTTTTTGACAGTTTTGAAAGCTATCATGTGTACCAATTTCTGCAGGAAATTACTTCTCATTTTTATAAATTGCATAGTTCGAAACCCAGCTAAGTGTGTTTGTGTAAAAGTTACTTGTGGCAGAGGAAAACACTGCTTATTTCATGGAAACAACTCAATACATAAATGCCAACACAACTGTCAAAAAGTGGAATTCTTTTTATGAGGCAGACCATACATGATATTCCAGGGGAAAAAAATTTAAAAATCCATTTGATATATTGCAACAGAAAAATTCATGTACAAACGATGATATATAAGTGTTAAAACTGTGAGATGAATTTTTAAATATGTATTAATTTGCGTTAAAAAAAAATATTTTCGAAACCACTGCTAAGCTAAGGAGCGAGGCCTTAAGGTGGCCGCCTGGGTCAACGTATTGTGTGTGTTCGAGACCTAGAAGTGTGGAAGCTGTAAGGACGACCCAGCACGTGCATCACGCCTCACTCTAGCCACTAGGCGCAAGTCACTTAACTGGCGATCAACCTCCTCGCCTCTATGAGACATTTAGTAATGACCGTATAATTATATGACATAATATTAGTAATGAAGGTGTATTGTAACCGCCTATACGTTTTATAAGACTCCGCTTTAAGATTTTTATACCAAAAATATACCGCAAAAGTATATTCCTTTTCGCCATTTTCAACACCAAGAAGATAACTGGAGGAACTGAATATGTTTACATACGTGTAAAGTTCTTTACGCGCTATTCATAAGCAGACGTCAGGCACGCAAGTTGAGTAGTTTTCGAATTGTGTCTGCCGAAGTTCTATATATCGAGAGTCGGCCTGGGCAGGCGGCCATCTTAAAACCGCGGGTTAACGTTTACACAGTTTTTGCAAGTATTTTTTTTTTTTTTTTTTAATCCTGAAAGAGAGCAGATAGACGTAACGTAAAACCACTACATAGATTTGATGAAAATTGATTTTACTATGTAACTTAACATTTTCAAATTTAAAACAACGTCGTTTGGTTAATTATCGTCTTGGGTGCCTCGGTGACCGAGTGGTCAGACTATTCGTTTCTCACCAAGGCGATCCGTGTACTATCCCCGGTGGGGCTGGTACCGTATTTTTCGCATGTGGGAAACTTGGCGGAAGTTGGCTGGCGGGTTTTCTAGCTCACCCCGCCTCTACATACTGTCGCTGCTCTGTCATACCTTAATTAAACTGCGTTCCCTCCAGGTAGGAGTTGGTGATGGCATGTCACACATTACGTAATCAGAATCAAGGTTGAAACAGTGAAAGGAGAATATTTGTAGTGGTCCCCCGAGCCTATATGCGATTTTAATTTTTATTTAAGGATCGACTCGAGGATATTTTCTTAATGACGACAACCAACGATAATTATATATTTTTTTCTTTTAAAACATTAAGCTAAATAGTAAAAAACATGTATATGTATGTGTGTGTTTGTGTGTGTGTGTGTGTGTGTGTGTGTGTGTGTGTGTGTGTGTGTGTGTGTGTGTGTAGCAGTATTACAATACTTCCCTTCAATATTTTAAAACTAATACGGGAATTCGAATCCATGTGAGAATGAGAATCCGCTCTGTCCGTTATTAGATATGGGTTCAATCCCAATACTATCACAAGGCGAATGAAGCTTCGTTATCACGTAAACAAATAAAGTTTTCGTGATTTGGGCTTTATGCCGGGATTACGAAGACTTAACGTTCACGCATCACTTACCCCTTTATCCCGTTAATGTGTACGTAATACGTAATCAATTGAGGTGCCATATTACGATCCTTCACGTAAACTGCAAGCAGGCAACCAAAAACGTCGTGAGAGGACCTTGAAATTAATAGTCAAAAATAAAATGACACAAATGAAGACATTAACTACTCCGAAATGTGATTGGCCCAAGCGATCACGTGATATAACTTGACGTATAACTTTAACTTAAAAGCTTGACTTCGACAAGATTTTCGTTACTTTAAAGTGAACGTAAGTGTAGTAAAGTGGAGCAATTGTGATGCCGCCCGTTCAAGTACGTTTTGTCAAAAGTGTTTCCTGAAAGATCCTGAAAGTTAAAGTAAAGTGAACATGAAGGCATCGTAATCCCGGCCTTACTGCGTCGCGCCTACGCTTTTAGAAATTTTTTATCGATCGCATTTTTCGTGGGTTTGTTCGCTGTGCTCTTTGTATCCATATACGTTGCTCAACTGCGCGTGTAAGCGAATATAGTTGTTTTACTTCTACACGTGAAAACTGACGTGTTACACTAATTTCTGAGATTGTTGCATTGAAAACATTTCTTTCTGTGGCCCACGACTCGGGTAATACTGTCATCACTGTTTGAATTAAAATTTGAAGGAATCCACTTGAAGGTTGTTCTGCTGTTAATTCCGTACATTTATGAACACAATGACAAACGTTTTCACTTAGCTGCTCGTTGGGACTACGAATTTCATGGCATGAAACGTGTTCTGGTGTATTAAGGATTTCGTTTCCTAGAATTATTGATTTAATTTTTGTTTACTTGTAACTGAATTTTATGACTTAATTTTGTAATTCAGAACCAGTTGTGACAAGAAGTATTACATAAACTAATTTTTCAAGCTTAAGTGAGCTGACTGTTATCTGTGTTTGCTAATGCGAGACCGAAATCAGTAAATTATAAGTTTATCTCCAGTTACAATTACACAGATCAACAGTAAAGGTATTTAAGCAAATATGATCTTAAAATAACTGATAACATAATCTTAATTTCTTCTACTTAGCTATCTTTTTCAAGCAATTAATGTAACAGTTATATTACGGAGGAATTTAATTTAAAACGATATTTTAAGGAATCGTCTCCCTTAATGAAATAAAATGTAAGCTATACGAAGTTTCGTAGAACAATACACCAGTTTACATACCATTGTTTTCACTACGATCCAGCAGAGAAAGAGAGAGAGAGAGTGTGTACCATACTTTACATACGCATATCTGAAACTATGCCGGAACCGTTAATACAAAGGTTTTCAATTCATAGTATCTAAACCAGTTCTTTTAATAAAAACAAGCGACCGGTAAATAACACATTACTTCAGAGAAACACTACCTCGGGAGGCTAATATCGACATGAACCTCCATAACTGACAGATCTGTTAATGTACTACGTCTGATCATGTGGATGGAATGAGGATATGTGCACTCACGCAATCAAATGTTGCTTTACTGTTCAAAATAAAGTACACTATGTGCCCGTCTCCGAGCAAAGTTCGCGTGGCACACAAGTGGACTTGAGTACGGACGCGGACGCGGACGTATCTCATGTTTGATCGTGTTTCAAAACACAGTGTCCTCCTGTTCAGTGATTTGATTGTTATGCTATGCGTTTCGGAAGTCTATCTGCGAATCACAGATGTGGTGTCGCGTAACGGCATTCCAATTGAGCCAATCAGATGAGGAACTTTACACATAGACAAAAGGACAACACCAAAAAAAGTGGTGCATATATTCGTTAGGTATTGAAAGCAGCTTGCGAAAAATATTTCGAGAAAATGGGATGTCCCTTGTCATGAGCTATGTATTCTGTTTGTTGTGTAGACTTACTTCAGAACCAATTAGGAATAGCCATCCCAATGAAATAGCATAAATCGCATACGCCTTCACAGTAACAAAAGTATACTTTAAAAAATTTATTTGGAAACTAGTTTTTTAAAAATAATATTTTTGTAGATTTAAAAATATTGTAAACTTTACAGGAAATGCTTGCAAATGTTTCCAAATATGTCTGTACATTTACAAACAATTTTGTATATTTACAAATTATTACTTGCACATTTTACAATTGTTTGAAGTGTCACCGAAATTTTTTGGCAACCAGTTTCCACGATTATTTTTTGTAAAAGCGAAAAAAAATTTGTAAAATGTGTCAGATCGTCAAGGGTTATTTTCTCATCAAGCTCTCTGCTCGTAAAAATACATCCCCTTAGTCCCCACAGGTACGTTTAGACAATTTTAATTACCTGTGTCCTTCTTGTTGTAGTGCCTAAACTGATAAATGTTCTGACATTAGTTTACAAGCTTTTTCTTGTAGAAGTACGATTATTTGTAAAGTGTAGACGTGTTGCGCTGACAAACACTTCTTTCCAGTATTTTCTCTGCACGGCTTTCTTCTATGGTATGAATCTTTGCCTGGGGACGCGTGTCTCTGCTCTCGAAAGATGCCTCAATGTTTATATCGCGAGCTCGCACCTTGCCTTCTTGGCACGGCTCTTCCGCTCTCAATTCTGCAGGGAAGCTGAGGAACGATATCTGGGCCAGATAATGGACCGCGAATGTGGCGGGATGCAGGACGTGCACGGGAAATGAGGTTCTTGGCCAGGAATAACTGTAGTTTGAAAACTCGACTGAAGCACAGGTTGCTAAACATTAGAGCGCCGACGTTATTGTGTTTGTAAATGGAGACACCTACCTAGAACTGCTGTGTGTGTTGGGCAATAAGGGCGACAGTGATGTGTGCGCCTAGTACCCCACTGTTCTTTCGTGCAAGTTACTGACAATGACTGCAAACACTTTAAATTTATTTTGATGATATTACAACACGTTTACTTAGGATACTTGGGTAGATTCGTATTAATCTGGCACTAGATTTTCAGATATAACTGAGAGAAAAATTACTTTATAGCTACGTAGTAGGGCTCGGTCACAGTGTGTTTATTGCTCTTATTGCTATAAAAGTACCCAACAACACTCCTCTGACTGATATTCCTGATTCTTTGAAATTAATACTTCTTTGATTTATGATTCGTGGATCAAGTCATAGGAATGGGTTCTAGGCGCGTAATTTACATGTTTCGTGAACCAATACTGGTTAAGTAGAGCAGTAGGTTAAGTAAAACATATAACCTTAACCGATTTTGAAACATATTGAGGCTTCTGTAAAAATATGTTACCACTTTTGTCGGCATCAATGGTCAAAATTACGTATGTATATGTGTGTATATGTCAGTTTCTAGGCGTACGTCTATGTGACATTTGAGAAATTGCAACATTATCTTAGTGGTTAAATAGGTAATTAGGTTACCGTGAAAACACACGTATGTTATAAATTAACCTCTTATTAAAAGAGGAATTATAATAACTACAGGCCTACTTTAATTGTGTTCCATTAACTAAAGTGGAGCGATTCATTAGTTGTAAGGTTTCTAGTTCCACCGCTGTGCATCGATAAGTGTCGAGAAACAAGAAACTTTACAAGTAAGAACAGTTTAGTTTGTAGTCTCCGGAGTGATGGGATTGCAAAGGCAGCTTGTCTTCGAGCTCTATCTCGCGTACGTGAACAGCAAACAGCAATGACCTTTGACAATGTATTGACGCTTTCCTCCTGAAGTTCGCGGAAGGAATTGGTGATCTTTTCCCTGTAAATCCGGCGTCGCTCGAAACAACGTTTGTGGCAGGATTTCCCCATTAGTTTTTGCGGTGTATTTTTAACCAGCCATCCGCTTAACTCACTGCTTAAGTTGCATAGGAAAATATTTCATAATCACTTCCTAGAGAAACAATTAGTAGTAATTTTAAAGCACCTCGAATATCGTTCCTTAGCAGTATTTAATATTAAAATGTTAATATTATATGCTCACTAATTTTTTCTCTTCAGCTCGTGAGTTAATCGTTTCCAAATACAAAATTGACAAGTATATAGAACAATGAAAATATTATGTTCACATTACAGGAAGTAACTTCAATTTAGTTTGCCCTAAAACTTGCATAAAGTTTTTTTTTCTACAGGATTTCATGTTTGTAAATATGATTCATCAAATTTTTGTTTCCCTTACCTACACTGCAAAAAATCATATGACCCCTTTCTTTATTCAATTACTGAAATGTGTTAAGTGTCATTACTGCACGTCGATTTACATAAATGGTAAACTAGTGAACATAAACTAAATATTATTAATAGTTTTTTAGCTGTGCATCTAAAACTAAGTAACTGAAGCGATTATTCAGATGAAATTCCAAATATTGAAAGCCAAATGTTTGTTTCCAATCTAACCGGAACAAACTGTTATTATTTCAGAATTAAGATCAATTGTTTCCCGTGGTTGATTACCGCTGTTTACTACCTACCTGACAGAATATTCTCTTTAAGAGTTGAGCAGTGGTGAAACGATTGGTGGTGATGTTACACAACGGAAATAAAAACGTACTCAAAAATCACAGAACATAGCTTCAACTTTACAATATTTTATTACATCACTGCTGTATGTAAATACACACAGTGCATGTGTGTGGCACATCTTTTTGCCTACAAATATGTTGAGGATACGAGATTCATTTCAGCTCATCCATACATTAATGTAGGAGGTATAGGTCATTCGGGATAAAATGAACACTTTTGAAACCGTAGTTACATTATCTTTTCCGATAAATTGTGTTAGTAATTACTACAATATTTAAAGGAAAAACTTTATTTTAACTTTGACTATCATCTTCGTTACTTATTAAAATCAATTTGTTAAGGTGATGCTTATAAAATTAGTTAACATTATCACATTCTTGTAATAACCTGTTTGCTGATTCAGGCATTCCAGAAACTAATTGTAACAACTGGCGCCCGTCTGAATTTTAACTAGGTATTTCTTAAACGTATTTGGTCCAAAATCACACATAAATTCAACAAAATCTAGATAAAATTTTAAAATTTAGTTTTTGTTAAACTAACAACTTACTCTGGTCTCCCGTATATAGAATAGCAAAGTAACGTATATTATGTAATGATACAAAACACATATTTCAATCAAATGTGCGTAAAAAAAAGCGAAGAGCCATAAAAATGTTCTCTCTTTGTAATACGAAACTTTCGAAAGAATTTCGTCTGTTTCCTAAACATTCTTGTAATTTTTAACTAAGTCTTTCTTTATGTGTGAATGCAATTTGAATAAATATAACACGATACTAAAATCACACGGATGCAACAGTTACTATAGAGGTCAGTGCATGAATACAAACAAGTACAGAAACTAGACAGTGAAAGTTACAGGTTTGTGTCGTACCATTGTATTATACATTTTCGTCTATGATACCTTGACTTGAACTACTGCTCAATTTAACACAGTAATTGATTATTACTTGCTCAGTTTTACAAGAGTCAGAGTTGGCTCAAGAAAGATGGTCGTTGATCTACATCGTTGAGAAGTTCCTGCCCCACATTATAACCAAATATTGATACACACCTCCCGAATATCACATGCGGTAAACTTGTAAATGTGACGGACGTTATCGGTGGCCGGCGGGTTTTCTCGAGATATTTCGTTTATACCCTGCTCTTCCATTCCACTGATGTGCCGTACTTACCTCTTATTATCGCCCTTGATGATCTTGCTATTAAACGCTGAAGATCAAGTCTTGTCATTACATTTTACTCAATATTTACCCTACAGCGTTTAAAATACTACTTTCTCAACTCGGGTTTAAACCAATTCCCTACGGACTGTTCGTGTCAGACACTGAGAGTGTTTTAATCACATATTCGAGGAATAATATGGTTACACCAATCAAACACACATGTACGTCATAATAATATATTGTATTTTAGACATAACCTTTACATTTCGTATTTTACGCATATTTATACAGACCATTTTGTTTTGTGTGAAACTGTTAAGAGGTCACAAGTATGTAACGAAGTAACTAAAATACCAATATTTATAAATAAAGTGACAAATTATGCTTTTACTAACTTCAGAGTCATAGAAATAAATACATACACAACAAAACTCAGAAATGTTAATTATCATGAACTGATTGGTTCCTCGTTATTTAAAAAAAAAAAATTCAAACTTGTTTTAAGCGATTTTTCTGGAGATATATTTTTAAGAACAATGTATGATATAAGACGGACGTGGTTATTTCAGGTCTTATGCTTCTGGAAACAATGCTCCCATTCTGGCGGAATACCTGGAACACAGAAACGATTAACATTTTACTATAAAAGTACTAATATACTAAAAAATTAACATCTTCTCTAATATTTGTAAATGGATAACCGATATTTTCATAACAGATCAATAAGTTGTCTTTCTCAGTTATTGAACATCTCACATTGCCATGGTACTAGAAATAAGTAGCCAAGAGAATCACCTTACCATAATATAATACATGCGTTTAAACTGGCCTTTTTGAAACCCAACTTACTCGAAGTAAACACAATTTAATTTATTGTTCTACATATTATCAGTCAGTTAAGTTAATGGCCCTGTCTCAAATGTGTTACATGTTGGTTATGAATGCCTAGCACATTCTGCAGGTTATTTGGACCAATGCTCCAATGATAGGCCCACAATAGTTAAAACCTTAGAGTAAAAGAAGGCTAAATGAAGTATGAAGCCACAAATGCATGCCCAGAACTGTATCAAGTGTTTGATAAAATTTATTTTTGTTACTTTGCCATTAAGAGGAAATCGTGTCGTGTGAAAAATGTATCGACTCTCTTTAATGTACGTATATTAATGTTGTATCACTAGAGCCCTTGTTATAATAAACCTTGAAGTTTCCATACAGACAATGTTTTTAGTAAGTATACACACAAGATTTTAATAAGTATACAGAAAAGATTTTTAGTAAATATACAGACAAGGTTTTTAGTAAGTATACAGGCAAGGTTGTAGTAAATATACAGAAAGGTTTTTAGTATGTATACAGACAAGGTTTTTAGCAAGTACACAGGCAGGGTTTTTTAAGGAAGTATACAGACAGGTTTTTAGTAAGTATACAGACAAGGCTTTTAGTAAGTATACAGACAAGGTTTTTAGTAAGTATACAGACGAAGTTTTTCGTAAACATACAGCAAACTTTCTTATAGCTTAAAGCAGTATTATTTTAGAAAATAATACATACATACATACATGCACACACACATACTACATAAAAGCGGAACGGCCAATTGAGTTATGCTATACGGTCTATTGTGTCAAAATGTTCGAAAAAAATAAAATTGCAATAAAAAGATTAGGCAAAATTAAGGCAATCCATGATTGCGATATTTGTTCCACCTTTGTATAAATTTTATGTACAGATATAGAGGACTCGCTTTCTAACTTACATAATGTCTAAACATTAAAATTTCTAAATAATTATTAGTTTGTCGACAGTCACTTTTTCCAAACAATTGTGCAAAATAATACAAATAATTTCTCATAATATTTAGCAATCGAATGACCAGTAAAACAGCGTCATGAACATGTTTACGAGAACGTGATCATCTAATTACTCTTAAAGTACCCTGATCTCAAATATAAACAAACATAATTTTATGACGACTGACATTTGAGCTTCGTGGATGGATAAACCGTAGTCATGATCTTCATGTTTCCCACTGATCTCTACCCTTGCGCCGAGCTAGAGTTCTAAATTTTTTGTCTTGAGGTGTAAGGCGTATTTTCGCTGTTGGATTGGTAACTGGCTAGTTACCGGCGTTTACAACGAAATGCTTTTTCTGTAAACATTTTGGACTTAATTTGGAGGGAAGATTAAATCTGTACAATCGTTGCATCAAAATATTCATGAAAATGAAAGGTTGACACATGTCAATTAAAAGACTCGCGCGTAGTTACTGTGGCAATAAGTTCATAAAACTTAAGTGCGTTTTGACTGTTACGTTCTTCGAAAATTTAATCATATATTAAAGGCTGAAACGGACTATAATGGAGGTGAAATTATGCAAAATATTTCTAGAAGATTTTGCAACTGTCGTTCTAAAATTACGAACCATACTAGTTTTGTTCGTCTGAACAGTCATCCTTCCTGTATGATCTTTAATAAGGCAAGGAGTTATTTAATGAAAATACATAGGTACTCTCCTTCGTTTCATATACGAATGCAACGCTCTCGTTGAATGAGAGTTTTGTGTTCGAACGGTATATATCTAAGCATGTATTAGTTCTTTACTTTTACTCGGCAGTGAAATAGTTTTAGAAAATACCTTCCTCTAGTGTTTATTTTATAGTAATTTCAGCATAACCTTACTGAAATTCGTACATCACAAAGTAGGCCTACGTCAGGGTTTTAAGTTCATTCCATCTGCGTGTGTGTACGTTTTTTGCAACACGCAAAATATACACATTTCCTGCAAAGATCGTTAACAAATGTTCTTGTTGGGATCACCATTTAATTTATGCGTCATTTCTGTCGTAAGGGCAAAGTTTATGTCCACTGGAACACAAGTGATATCAGTCACCCATTATTATATTACCAAGGGATTTTGGAGATGCTATAAAAAGGGAAGATATGAGAGTAACTTATTTATTTTTGCAGATACGTAAATTGCCGCTTTCACTATCAAACATTGCAACAGCTCATCTTATTCGTTATATAAATTTTTGTATATTTTTATACAATATACTGTGGTTGGCATTTTACAAAATAATTTAAAACTTTATAAAAACCTAATTGTTTCATTTTCTCGGGCTCAGGTAGAATTTGTCTAGTGTCGATAAAGTCAAATATTATGCCGAGTATATTTAATTTTTTTTATCAATATGTGTGGGGTGTCATCTCTGTATAATTAAAAATTTTTTAAGTTCACATAAGTGTCTTGGATTTTCAATGCAGGTTTGTATGAACGTGGTATTAATACAGCAATCCTACTATATTTATTAAAATACATCAATAAGCTTTAATATAACAATTCAGCTGTAATTTAAATCCTTGATAAGGTGTAGAAACAAATAACTGTTTTATATCATGGTAAAATTGCTTAGACAACAATTTTTTTTAATGCCGAAATCCTTAACAATGTTTGGTAATTTGGGTCTGTTTGGAAACGAGGTAGACTGTAATAATGTTTTCACTGAGGTTATATATATTTCTCTTGGTTGACAATTTCGTTACAGACCTCTAAAAGCGTTACCTATGTAACATTACTATTATTGTGGACGTGGTCACGCAATTGGCACTTAGTTAATGATGTAAATTTTAAAGCATTTTGGTAGCTTCCATACAGTTTGCTGGAACTTGTATGCGGTGGTCTTTCTCTTCTTCAGGTTCCTCTGCGCACTCTGCAGAAACATCGTCCGGGATGACATCCTTTGTGTATTCTACGAACTGGTCCAGAGGACACATGGATCCGCATCCAGGAATGTGAAGGACGAAAGGGTCTCTGACGGTGTCGTTCTTGTAGGAAACCTGTCAGAGTTAACCGGCCGAGTCAGTATTTTGAGCAACTTGCTTTGACAAAAAAAAATTAACTTCAGTTTTTTTTACAAGTTGCATATAATATGAGTATTGATCAGCAGGACCTACCATGACGTAATATTTTCCGTGCTTCTCCCAAAGTTCGATGAGTACTGCAGATGAGTATGGAACTAAGATACCGTTGAAGACGTTCAGTGCCTGGAGCAAGTAGGCCACGTTGCCATCGTGGGCAGAATACATGTAGAGCTTGCGATCAGGGATCAGCCTGCCGTTCGCCTTGTCCTGCATGTTTCCGACCATCTCCTTCAGCAAGGGACCTGCGAGAAGTTGAGTGATGACTGCAAACACACTTGATACATGAATATATTTCATTTACTGTGGAGCCTCGGCAGTCGAATGGTCAGACCACTCGCCTCCCACAAAGGCGATCCGGGTTCGATTCCCGGCGGGGTAGGTCCCGGGATTTTTGCATGTGGGAGTCGTGCCGGACGATGCCGCTAGTCGGCGGGTTTTCTCGGGGATCTCCCGATTTCCCGCCCCCTCATTCCGACGCTGCTCCTCACTTACCTCATGTCATCCCTCACCAGCTCTAAAGACCTCGATGTTGAGCGTTGAACAAAATCTCTCTCGCTCACTCGGCAATCGAGTGATTAGACCATTCGCCTCCTACCAAGATGATCCTGGTTCGGTCCCCGGTGGTGTCGGGGCCTGGCTCTTAGTATTTGGGAATCGTACCGAACGATTTCACAGGTCACCGGTTTTTTTTTTTTTTTGGAGGGGACCCCTCGCTTCCCCCGTCCACCTCCATTCCAGCACCACACCATGTAGGGCCTCATCTCATGCCATCCTCCGAGGTATACTGATGTCTACGGACGCCCAGTTGTAAATCTGCAGCTCTAGGGTATGATTCCCTGGTCCTCGTCAAAAAAATCTGTAACATTGAAATTATTTTGTTTAGGGAATTATGTTAGCAATGGTTGCCAACAAACTTGACTATGTGTGAGTGCGCATTTTAATCAAAAGTATCATAATCGGCAGTAAATATAGTTTAAACAAAGACTGGCAGAACAGTTTCTAAGAATTAGTCATCACAAACTATAAATTTCGTGTTTTTAGGACACTGTGTTGTATGGGGAGAGAGAGAGAGGGAGAAAGAGAAAGAGAGGAGAGAGGGAGAGCGATAGAGAAAGAGAGGTCGAGATGTGGTGCGAGAGAGATAGGGAGTGCGAGAGAGGTATAGCGAGAGGGAGAGAGGGAGTGGGAGAGAGAGTAAGAGGGAGCTGGAGAGAGAGTACGAGGGAGCTGGAGGGAGAGTAGTAGAGAGAGGGAGATAGAGAAAGAGAGAGGGAGAGAAGAGAAGACATGGTGCATGTGGCCCAATACGCATCAACCAGCACTCGGATCATAGTGTACAACAGGGGCGTTAGTCACAACACCGTGTGGGAGGTTTTTCACGAACAGCTCTTGCATCCTTACCATCGTCAACCAGTGCAGGTGTTGGAGCCAGAAGACTTCCCAGAACGAGTTGCGTTTTATCAGTGGTTTATCGCACAACAAACTGAAAACCGTCACTTCTGGGAACAGTGTTGCGGGACGAGGCAATGTTTACATGTGATAATATGTTAAACAGCAGAATCAGCCACGTGTTGAATGACGAGAATCCGCACGCAACGCAATCGCATCACACCAGTTTCGGATTCCAGTAAATGTGTGGGTAGGGATTGTTCACAACAGATTCATTGTGCCGCACGTCCTACCCCAGCGATTCAACGGTAAAGCGTATCTCAATTTTCAGCAACACATCCTCCCGTGTTTGCTAGATGATGTGCTATTAGCTGTCAGGCTTAACATCTGGTTTTTGGATGACGGTGCCCCAGACCACTACACATGTACCGTATGACGACATCTGAAAGACCCCTTTCCTGGACAGTATGTTTGACGTGGTGGTCCGATCACCTGGCCCCCTCGTTTGACGGACCTAAACCCTCTAGATATTCTCTGTGGGGCCACATTAAGAGCCAAGCCTACGTGACATCGATCGAGAGAGAGTTGGACTTACAACAAAGTATTGCAGCGGCTTTCGAACCGCTGCGTCAATCACCACAAGTGCTTCAAAGAGTGCGAGACAACATGCTTCGGCGCTGCAACGCCTGCGTTGAGGTACGAGGGCGGAATTTCGAACGTCTGCTATAAATATGTGCCTTGCTTGACACACTTACTCTGCGCATGCGCCGGAAAACCTGCCACACGCATTTGTCCCTTTATTATGTTTCTAATTAGGCTGCTATCGTTCACCCTCTCATAGCCACTGGACTGGCGCCTCGGAGCGCGCGCTGTTCAAATTTGCGCACTTGTGTTTGTCCCTGCACCTTTGCTGGGTGCTATTTCCGGGCAAATGATCAACAACAAATAACGTTTCATTCCACGTTGTCTACCACCCATGTGATTTTAAGACCATTCATTTCCGAACATCCTGGAAAGGCATTTTAAATAGAACTTTAAATCATGTAGAAAGAAACGGTATAAAATCTTTCTCTGTAAAGTTTTATTGTAAACAATGATGGTGATATTTAATTGAAGACTTAACATTCATAAGGGGCTAAGTGCCAAAAGGTAAGTTTCGAGATAATGACGAATACAGTGTATTGCTACAAACAAATGAACAAGGAATTATACAAATGCGTTCACATATTTTTTTACAATAGGAAAGTAGTAAATAGGATAAATCGAACAGTAACAATGTAATTGTGCTGATGTACGGAGCGCATGAATATCACTAGGAGATAGCACTTTAGGTATGTCTTCGACATAATGTTTTGGTACCTTTCTATGAACCTAACTCATTTTTGTCGAAAATGGCACTTAGCCATTTTTGAATGTTAAGTCCTCAATTATTTATTTTATTATGATCATAAATATGTTAACAGAAGGTACTAATAACATGTACACAACTGGAAAATAAAATTCCGCTAATATACATGTCAAATCGCCCACTTACACGCCCCGTTACGGTAATTCCCTTGCTGCTAATTAAGCATACCTACAGCCAGTCTCTGAAGTGGTTTGGTACCAGCATGGGTGATTAATGCATCCAAGAGTAGCATATTCTTCAAAGGTGACGGGTAGTATGGCGAAACCCAGTCCGGTAACGCCAAATTGTACAGTTCCTGAAACATAAATGTCCAAGTTGTAGTTTTCAGTACAGCATTTTGTTCTGTTTGAAAACTCGTGAAATATTTTGTGTTAGGTAGAACTGAATATTGTATCACGTTTCCGCTTAGCAAGCTGTAGCTGAATTGTTCATGTAATTGTAAAATAAAACACATTCGTTTCGAAGATCTACATCTGGATCAGTCGTAAGAACACGAAATTCCATTTCCTTCAGCCATCACCAGTTACTTTTCAGCTGCTACGTGGCCAAGAATTCTTGAAACAGCGATACCTAACGTTAACATTGCACGTAAGTGCGTAAAATTTATATTTCTTGCTACACGCGTCTCAAAGCACTTTGTCTATTGTGACTGTTAAAAGGTTTTGACACCCGACTACTGTTTTTAGTAGGGTCAGCGATTTTGACCCTCCGTGACTGTGGAGGTACTACTTCAGAAACCTTTCTTTGAAACCAGTCGCTGCACACACGTTCCAATCAGTGAAAAAACTGGCTGTAGCACGGAAACGGTACGTTTCCAAACATGGCTTTCTATGCAAAATACTGTCTACTCAATCCTCTCTACAATAGCCCTAGAAGTTCGTAATATGAATTTCTGAACACTGATTGATGTAAGTTTTAAAACAATTCAGTCAGCTATAATAACTTTCACGATTAACAATTATCAAGAACATACATTTCAAAGAACATAATTAATGCACTATATGTTTTATTACAATGATGAATTGGATATTTTTGGTCACAGTTACGCTGTCATGTGTAGAAAACAGAAATTTTCAACTACAAATATTTTCAAGTATCTAATAAAACTGTTCAAAAACGACTTGGAAAATGTAACAAAGTAGCTGGTAGGGTTACCAACATATTACAATAAAAATTTTGAGCTATCGTAACATATACTTAGTAGCCATTGAGAAAGAAAACATGCATTTAATTATGAAGGTTAATGAGTTATAATTGTGTGTGTGTGTGTATATATATATATATATATTATCTAAAGAAGATTGAAATGTCTACCGGATACCGGAAACAGTCTTAATTAATATGTAAGGAGACTAAAGTTTCATAAATAATTAACATTTTCACTGTTCTGTACGCACTCATTGTACTTCACTGTGTTAAAATAAATCACTTTTATTATGAAGAACTCATTCTCCTCGTAACACATTAACAGACACATTTAAGTATCTGTGAAGTTGGTACATTTCATGTCAACGTAAGGGAAGCAATAACAATTCATACCTGGATGAAAAATATATCAGCAATATTTGAAGAGAATTTTGGGAGACCAGACCACTTCTTGACTTCCTCCTGTACTTGGGCCGTGACGTTCATGACACATTGGTATTCGTCCGAATTCTGCAGTTGCGACAGCTGCGTCGAGTACTTGTCACAAATGTCAGTCGACAGCAGCAGCTGAAAGTACCAGCATGTTGTTGTATTTGTCCAGACATTAAGGCTTGTGTTCTTGAAATACGTAGCTTACTCTATATACACACTCGTCACTAAATAAATGTAAGATAGTTGTGATAAATAACACTGGCGTATCGCATGGTAAATGTACGCACTTTGGTGTCTGCTGAACAAACAGGCTAACAAAATTATTTCTCAAAGGTCAACAACATTTCTGCTTTTAAAAATTGTAAGAATTCTTACAGAATATATAAAAAATAAATAGTCAAAAGCTAATAAAAATACACGGAAAGATGGTAAAATAAATTAACTGATGATGAGGTATCTCAAATTTTTAAGTAGAGTGTTTTAACGATTCAAATAATTTTGTGTGTTTATTATTGTGTGTTTTTCTTTTAATTTAATATGTTTCTTTACGTTTATATGCTTTTCCTTTTTTGCCTTTTGAGAGTTAAAATATTATTTTAATGATTTTATAAATTGTTTTTGTTTGTAAGCATTCACGCAGTTATGTCCAAACAAATTAAGTTTCTGTTAATAAATCTAACTATAAATTACCGCATCAAGAAAAGAAAAACAAAGGTGTCTAGTAGCACTAATACACAAGCTTAGCTTATGTAAGTGTGCTGTTTATCATTGTATAAAATATGGAAGTAATTTAAAAATGTATATAAATAAAGTGGATAACTTTAATTTTGCTTCAGTTAGTGAATATATACACGATATCGGCTAATTCGTGTATAAGAACTATTTCAAGTGGACTTGATACAAAAACTAAGTAGAAATTAGTATTTGGTAAAAAAAAAGTCGTAAGGACTTAGTTTGTGAGAAACTTTACATTAAAAAGTGTTAGTGAAGGGTAAGATAATTCGTAGATACGGACTGCACCCATGAATCTGTTACCAAACCTAACAGGGAAATACTCTTGTTAAAAAGTCATCAGGCTATTTATTTAAAAGAAAAATGACATGGTTGTGCAACGTAAACTAAGGGCAGTACTCATTTTTACCAAATAATATTTTCTTGTTAGTTATGATGCAATAAAATCCACTGTAATGTTTCTGTGCCAATACGTGGCATTTAGGCAAAAATTACTACAACCGCAATGTAATTGCGCGCAGAACACTTGTAAATTCATGTTGCGCTCTGATAAATGCATCCTGTACTACAGTTACTTAGAAACATTTCACATAGTTCAACCAAGAAAACCTCAACAAACTCAATTTCAAGCAACTTCATACACACGCATGCCTATCACACACCTTCATCGTTGATGTATTTCAGATGTGAATTTCAGTAAACAGTGACCGAAATTTCGGTGAGAACGATGCTATAATCTTGTGGTACAGATTGAAATGCTCACCTTACACACAATGTATTGCAGCCACTGACTATCTGAATTATCTTTTCTTATAAACGGTGCATTCTAGAGACTTGAAACAATAGGACCGTTTATGATACTTAGGATGTACTGCTCAGAAAGGCAACATGAAATGTTTAAAACTCCCAACAGCAGAAAAGTTCTAGTCAATAATAGGGTAACCAGCACTGTTATTTTCATGAAGGCGCCAGTTTTAAAAGGCTATTTCTTGAAGGGTTGACTATCTCAAACATAACCGTTGTGTAAGGAATTGAAATTTAACTCTTACGTCTTTTCCCGCATGTTTTATCACAACACACTAGAATTTCTGTACCCAAGAATTTCATCAGGTAACCCCATTCCTAATTTTTGATAATGCATTACCTCCCAAATTTAGTAATATAAGTTAGGAAACACTATATTGAGGAAATTTCTTTTTAAAATTAATTTATCGAAATTTATTTTTCGTTATAACAATTTATTGCTTATAGACTACAGTGTTTATGTTTATATTTTCATAATTGCCTATGTTGTTATTTTTCATTACCTATTTATTTAACTTTTAGCCCTTGCCTCATATTTATATTTCTTTTGTTTAGGTTGTTAAAAGTCATAAGGATAAGTATAATGTTTTGTTTACATTTTAAATGATTATTTTAACTAGGCAGTCCCTTTAATGTGTAGATTACTTCTATTTTTAAAATTTGCACACAAAATCAATTAAAGTTGTTATTAACTTTCATTTTGTGTGTAATCTATATATATAAAAGGAAGTGCCCCACTCACTGACTGACTGACTCATTCAATCATTCATCATCAACGCCCAGCCCAAACCACTGGACCTAGAAACGTGAAATTTTAAGGGAAGTTTCCCCTTGTGGCGTAGGCGCGCACTAAGAAAGGAAATTTTGAAATTCGGCTGTTAAGGTGGTGAAACGGGGTGAAATGAATTTTTTTGCAAATCTTTGATATTTCTCGAACCCGACGGGCTATCGTCGTCTTATTCACTTCGTTAGGTCGCAAATACAAATGTCTAGAAACAAATTTCAGGATTTTTCGAAATTTTTATATTAAGGAGGTGAAAAGCCGTTTAATTCGTTTACAGTAAATCCTCTCTTCCTCTTAAACCACCTGAGATATCGAAGTGA
>PNEQ01003101.1:0-23924 GCA_003012365.1 Medauroidea extradentata | reverse complement strand
AAATAAAGATGAATTAAAAACAAAGATGTTCTGCAATTAAAGTACCCTCAGCGTAGTGGACTGGATAAAGCTGTTTGTATTTGTTGTTATAAAGATATACAGAGAATATAGTAACACCATCAATTAATACGTTATTAAAATTTAGTTACTCTTTTCTATAGTACACGCGGGCGAAGCCGCAAAGGGACAGCTAGTATTATATAAGTTGGTTTCTTCCTATGCCTATAATGAACTCGCTCTAACTTTGGAACATTTTTGAATAATTTTTGCAACAGAGAGAATGTGGTGTGTTACTAGCGTGTTGTAAGTAAATTCTATGTTTGAAGATTGTGATTACATTTATGGATGTACTATGTGCATTCTATTGAATTATATAGTATGGTGACAATTTGGCAGTTTTCTTACTTGGCTTCACTGCCCTGTGAAATATTCAATTATGGCTGCAGTATTTATTCAAGATCCTTCATATTTCAATCCTGCTAGTGCAGTGTTAAGCAGTTCCATAGTTTTAAATGTATTGTACAGTGTGATGTGTGCTGGAGGATCTCTCGGTGACAGCAGAGGTTACAGGCAAACCTGGAATTATGTGAGCCACCTTTGAAAGTTGTGTAAGTTCATAGAGACGTTTTCTCCAAGTGCAGGGTTCAATGTTACCTTAGACTACTGTTGTTATTTGGGTCAACCAGAAGGGGAACGGAAGGCTAAAACATGCCCTGAGATTGTGAGAACTGCTCTTGGAGCTAGTCTGGCTACTGTGCACCTCACACAACAAGAAATCACTATTACAATTTCAACTGATTCTTAATCAAAAATTACAAACCATATACTCACAATGTCTTTTTGTATTGTCTCTGTGTGCACGGGTACGACCTGGAAGCTGATGGGTGACTGACTCGTACTTTGCACTGCCGGGTACAATCCTGCCAGAGTACATTGAGCGCTTGTTAGAGTACGATCATAATCTGTGCTCCTGACGTAGGTGTCGTTGATGTTGTATGTCAGAGGCAACAGGTCAGAGTATCTCTGTCTGAGGTACGAGCCCAGTCTGAAGTGCTGCTCCTCTCCGATCTGAACATCAAATAAGTTCTGATCAAGTCGTCCGCACTTATTCAACATAACATGCTCAACTTAATGACTACCGACAAAACTATAACAGCCTAAATTCAAGTGAAATATTGTGATTATAAAATGCCAAAGTTAAGCTAGTATGTATCTGTTTTACTTCATTCGTCATTTAGTTTCATAAAAAAGGGAGAAAAGCTTGCAACGAATGCGACATGCAGTCAAGATATAAATTACTTCAGACAATACATATATTTTGCAGTTTCAGCTCACAGTACCTTGACAAAAATAGGATAATTACTACCAAATATGCCAATACACTGGAAAAAGAGTATAGTTGTAGGTACCATACTTTTGTTAAAATAGGGACAACATAACAGTTTGGTTGTTGGTACTACTCTGGACAGTTCCTTCAACAATCTGTTTTGTGTAAGTTATCATCTGGTTTGTAAAAGCAACAAGGCTCTTTGTTTCTTCTACAAAACATATTGTTGAAGGAAAACGCACCAGATTAGTACCGACAGCAAAACGATTTTGTTGTCCCTATTTTAACAGAAGTATGGTACCAACAACTATACTATTTTTTCAGTGTAATATTTTAATTAGTGTACTTAACAATGTGACTACGTGAAACAGCTTACCTCAGTCAGTTGGCCAAATCCTCTGGGCCAGTAATATGCCTGGTCAATGTATGGGTCGGTAGGATAAACACCAATAGGTGCACGATCGCCATGCCGGAATAGCTGAAAGAATACTATCTATATCTACAGTGCCTATACTCACGTATTGAGTTAACAATAAGGATATTTCATTTCTTATCGTATTTTTACTTAAAAGTACATTTTATTTAATGAACATCGGTATATTAATTTATTTATCTGTATAGATCGAGGAAAACGAAAATAAAAGGGTGTTCTTTTTAGTCCAGCAAAAACGTTTGCCGCCATGTTGATGTCTCTGTGACGTCACCTTACATGTTATTTGCGTAACATACAAATTACAGCAAAATGCGTTCAGATAGCGACATTGCGTTAAATCAAGTAGTTTATATTGTAAGAGAGGGTACGGCTGGATCTCCGAAGAGTATAAACGCGTTTAGTTATTTTGTACAGCATTACAGTGACGTTTACTACAAACAAAACATTTGTCACAGCAACGTATTACAAATCAAGCGGACTACCTGGTTTAAGCTACGAGAAGAGACCTAATAGTCTGCTATAAGCGACAAAAATACAATTTATATGTGAAATGTTTATTTCAATGTATTGTGATTAATATGAATTGTTAAGTTATTTTTAGGTATGTTGCAGTCAGTATCTTGCAGCAAGCGATTAAATCTCGGCAGCTGTAGGATTTGGCTATTCCACTGCCTGTGGCAAAGGCATTAGCCAACAAACAAGTTCAAGGCATCAATGATTGGCCGATAATTCGAGGGGTGGGCGGATATTGCGAAATTCGCCCAGAGAAGACAGAATAGCAGGCTGCAGTCCTCAGGGCCTCTCGAAAGAAACGCAAAAATTAATGAAAAGAATTAGGCCTATTTGATTTTTATTAAAAAAATAAGCTGCTACTTTGCTATATTGTTTTCCTGACTCGCGTTACCAGGACGCATAATCCCGAGTCGGTAGGACCCGGGTTTGGTTAAACGCGTTCAAGCTTATTAGACGGTTGGTTCACTTTTTGTACGCACGCGACCTTCAATCTGCTGACTTTATAAATCTAAATTTATCATTCCAGACCGGGTTTGAAACAATTAAATTAATTCGTAGAGGTTATCAATAATTAGAATTAGGTTTACATAAACTCAACATTTTACTAAAACGTAGTAATGTGTGAGAGCTACCTTGCTGTCTTCACCCCTCTCAAATCAGCAGCAGTGAAATCTTAGATATTATCTAAAAAAAAATGCATTAACGACGGCCAAATTTCTCGAGCTATATTTTTTTGTAAACGGGTTCACTAAATTTTACCCGTTTTTAAGTCAATGTAAAATTACACATTACACAATTATGCCTGGCGAGCGTCAGCGGTGGCTAACCAAAACACGTACGACTACGTCATACACGCGTTTGAAGATATGACGTTCTTTAGAGCTCAATAATTCGAAAATTTAAATGCTAACGGAATTATTACTTTGCGTAGTTGCACTTGATACGAAATTAATTGGGAAGAAAATGCAAATATTAAATGATGTTTCAGGCATCATCCTATTACGTTATGTAAAATAAACATGCCTTCTTTTGGAAAGGTTTTCAGAATAAACATTTATGTTAAATTTGAGAACTGCGAATTTAAATACATGAATGCCAGTCAGTTGTTTCAAAATTACTTTCAGACGGTCAGTATTCGTGATAACACACGAGAAACACATCTCAGATATTAAATTAAATCCTAATTCTTTTAATTTGGGTGTCAGAGTGATGTCAATACAAATATTCTCTGGATATTAAAGAGAAGCACTTAATACATATTAAAATAAATAGTTTAGTTTCATAAAATTGTACTTTTTTAGAACATTTAGAAAAATACATTTTTAAAAAATAGCAGATTTTGTAATAATTATCTATAAATCAGGATCATTGAATAAGTTGTGTTCAAATTTAAAATTCACCCTGAAATAAAACCCACTTTACTAAGGGAAATAATAATTCTTTTTGTGGAAGTATGGCATTATTTGTTCTACTAAGTTTCTTTCAAATGGCAACTTAGTTAATGCTGTAAACAAAATTCATTCCCTCGTTTTCCTTTCCTTAATTTACATGAAAAGATTAATAGTCCCTACATTTTTATTTCATTTAAGTAAATTAGAATTTTGGATACTCTAAATTATTAATCAGAAATTATCTTTCAGGGCTAGGTTTCCTTATGAAAGTCTATTATTCAAAATATTTTAGTGTTGATGCTTAGAGCTGTATATACTGTTTTATATTTGGACAACAATAATTTTCAACTGTTAGTTACGTAAGGTTACCTTTAAATAACTCATAGCTGAAACACTTCTGATTTGAAAGCAAATTATTATATTTACATTCGCACTAAAAATATCTACCCATGAGAGTAGTTAAGTCTCTTAGAAATTGGAGAAAATGTGTACCGACGATTACAAAAACGTAATGAATCATTTATGAAGAACGGAAATTTTTGTCGATCGTCTTAATTTGAAGGAATATTTTTGTTGATAACAGGTGGAATTCGATTAAAAATAAGACAAAAAAGGAACGACGCGTACCCGTAAAAATGTACTCAAGAGGCGACAAAATACACTTCGAGGTTATGAGAAATATTATTTTGAATTATCTTTGCGTACTGGCAAACACGATATCGTAAGTGAATGTGTGTTAGAGCCTGAGCTGAGACTACTCACAACACTGGCGAAGACTATAGTTCCCAGATCGTCCTCTGAAGCCACAGGGTAGGGACGTACGTAGCCAATATGAAGGGCCGACAGCAGCAACAGCTGCCACGCCATGTCTTCGACTTCTTTGCTGAGGAAAGTGGATCTGGTAGAATGGTCGCGAAGTTCCTCAGAGACTGAGGAGTCAACTGAGGATGTGGGTAACCCACCAAACGACGTCATGTCCTATCTTGGACTGTCAATTAGTCTCACTTCTTGGCCGTGGTTATCACGTGACTCGGAAAGAACGTGCCAACGAGTGAACGCTCAGGTTGCTCTGTGCCAGTCTCCTCATGACATTGTGAACCGCTGAGACTTCCAGCATGGATAGATAGCAGACTTACAGCAGCGGATCCTGGTCTAAATTTTGCTCTGGGCGCCGAGTCAGTTTTCCACCTTCCCCATTTTTCTCCACCTCTGCCATCTTCGAAATTGACAACTAAGGTGCCTCAATGGTAACATGTTGGACTTGCAATCGAGAGCGCCCGGGTTAGACTTTTGGCTCCGACCAACCTGATTTCAGTTTTCATGGTTTCCCAAAATCGTTCCAAGCGAATCCTAGCACTATTACTTAACACATGCCATAGTTTATTTATCTCCCAGTTTCTGTCCTTGTGTCAAGTTGGGTGAAATCGCATCTAATGACCTCGCTGTAAACGAAATCTCAAGTCCAATACAAGTTTTAAAAAGAGAAAAATTCGATATTTGACTTATCCGGCGCCCGGGGCACCGACTACCCTTCGACATCTGTAAATCCGTCTCTGGACTTACACGTCGACACACGGAGAAAGATTAGCGAGTACCTTTTCCAGCAAGCTGTGATGACGACATCGACATAATATTGTAACTAACTGGCTAAATGTTCTAAAAGCATTTATTCCTGGACAGCTTTGCCTCTTATCGCGAATCTCTCATGTAACATTTCGATACCCTCATGAGAAAACCTCGTAACTCCATTTTTTTTTCAGATTTTCGTTTTATTTTTACATTCTACCCCCAAAAAATTCCTTATCAACTACGAAAAGCACGCATCTCCAGTTATGTTTTTTTTTTTTTTTTTTTTTTTTTTTTTCAAAATTTTAAAAGCAAATATCCGAACTCTAGCAAATCCATTGTTGGATTGTAACAAGCGAAAAACTCTCTCTCCTGTAAAAAAAACTGATTTTGGAGATACGAGGTTTTCACATCAATCTCCAGATATGTTTTTTAAAAATATTAAAGCAAAAATTAGAGCTCACGAGGCTTTATTGTTGGATTGTAACCAGCAAAAGACTCCCTCTCCTGCTAAAAAATAGATTTTGGAGTAACGAGGTTTTCACATGAGGGTATCGATTTTAGGCAGTGAGGTATCTTACTCTAGATGTACACATAAGCTAATTAGCAAAGATAGCCATTTAAATTGTTTCTCGACCACTAACACAATAAGTAAGTAATATAAATAGCTACGTAAGTAGTATGTTTACACCTACTGGAGAAAGAGGGCTGAGATTTGTGGGCGTTGACTGAGGTTGTTGGCGAGGAAAAAAATAATCAACCATTTTTCAAATATTTATAATTTTTAATCAGTCACAACCGTTCGGTTTCTAGTAAAATCAACTTATCAATTATTTAAATGTTTTGAATTCCATTTAATAAAGTTTATTAAAAATAATCACATTCACAAATAGTTTTCCCATACAACCTTCCCCTTCACACCAAATATTACAGAAGTACCACTTCAGTCATTAATCGTGTTAACAAATACCATAATTTTAATTACATGGTAATTATTTAATCTTAAAATTAAAAACATACATTCAATTATTTATAGTTTACTTTCTGAAGTACCCCTTTCCATATACAATCAGTCAACCTGTATGTTTTTGATTAAACAATAAATGGAAAATCATATGTTTAATTTTCAATTACAATGAAAAATTGCAAATACAGAGGAACTCACAGCACTAAAATTTCAATATTTATTATTAAATAACATTACAACATATTTTAAGTTACATTGATGTCCGCTTTCTATCTTCAATTTGACTTTCTAAAACCAGATTACAAATAAAATTGGTATAAATCTTAGAAATATACTCCTAATACTTTACAGTTCACTTCTACGTACAATGTAACAAGTAAATCACATCAATAAAACTGTTAATTTGTATTTGTATTACTTTCCGTTTTTCGGAAGATTTGTCTTTCTCTCAAATTAAATTACTCCTGATGAAGTTTTCTTTCCCAGTGTATTCTAGTGCAAGTGTAGGTTCTTGCGCTCTTCAAGTATTAAGACTTTATACCTATATTTCTAATCATCAGTGCAGCGCTTCACGGCTTTTACTTTTTAGTGCGAACGTTACACATGATACAGTTTTCTGAAAGAGATTATCATCTGCAATCTTTTTTCAGGATTTATTCTTTTCTTTCTCAATCAGATTGTTGGTTCTCCCACTAACAACTTTCTTCTTTTCTTGATTTTCAACTCAAGGTTTCTTTCATAGTATATTGTTTTCTTTCTCATTGTCTTCAATGAGTCTCTTTACTTTTAGCCTAATTTCTGTTAAGTGAAAATAGTATTTTTTTTGTACTCCTTCCGGGAAAAAAAAGGCACTGGAGAGGCAGTTTAATGTCATTCCCAAGACGAACTGTTGAAATTTGCCATTATTAAAAATATTATGCTATTGCTACTGAGAGAAATACAATCAATTACGAAAATGAAACAAAATTTACATTCAATTCTTATCACATTTCGTTTTTAGGGCATTTTAAAGAAAGGGACACTTACGTTAGGGACTTAATGAACCAAGTATAATCACTTACTTGGTATCATGACTTCATTATGTGCGTGCATGGCTAGACTTTGGATTAGTCTTAAATCTTTCCAATTGCACTGAAATTATATGAATAAAGCAATATTCTAAACGATAATAATATCATTTTCATTCATTTTCGTGTCAATATATTATAGTTGGGAGTCGGGTCAAATCCCTTGTAATCTACCCTCTCCAGCTCTTGAGACCATTTCCCAAATGGTACGTGTAAATGTGCATGGGACACGGACACGGGCATAAACAAGTGAAGCAGTGTTGTAAATGTGTCCAGTTGACCGCGAAGCAAGCACGCGTGGTAAATATTTCCACTGAGTGGCCGCTGCGACGCCAATGCGTGCGACCGGAGGCCGAGGTCAACACCCCCAAGTCCACGAGTAGCTGGAACTGCAGCTGGCGAAGAGATTCGTCTCGGCCGGGGATGCAGTTCCCCCTTGGTGATGGAGCGCGGGCTGGCCATGTCCGCCGCGCCCATAAAACCCCGCGCGCGATGACGTGTGTCCCCGCACGGTCGCAGGAGGTAGGTGTGTAAGTGGCAGGAGGCAGGTGGGGGCGAGTCTTTGTTCTCGTGCACCACGACGACATCGCAGACTGCAAGCATAGTCGCAGCTGAGACCTCTGGAGTGGTTGTGGCAGGACCAGCCGCCGTCATGAAGACTGCTGTCATGCTGCTGGTTGGAGGTGAGTCCTTACATCAAGACTCACCGCACACAATCCTTTCATGTGTAGGCAATTCTAACGCGCTCGGGACACAGTAGTTTAATCCGCAGGGAAGCAATTTAAAGTTTTGAATTTATACAAGTAGGTACCGTAAACCGGGATTACTTTGTTCATTTTCGGGGTTACTTTGACCATTGAAAATGTTAGTTTTGGGGTCATGTGGTAAATTAGTAGATAATTGGAACTTAGTATTTGATACAACTTCTTTGTAACGTATAATAGTTCACCTTAAAACTTTCTTTACTCAACGACATAAAAGACCAACATTTTGGAAGGTATTTAACTTTAAGGCAGTTCGTCCAAATAAATTTGTTCTTCATGATCGCATTCCTACCAATAGAATTCAGTCTTTCTAAGGCATGTTTTGTGCGTTCCAGACCTAGAATTTTGGAGTGTTAAAAGGACTGTGTACTTAGCCGTTGGACGGTGTTGTGGCGTGTTCAAGCGATAACGTTTTTACGCGAAACCGCTGAACTTTTCGTATTGCTGTTATCTATAAAAAGAACATCCACTTGAAACTACAGATGCCACGTTTTGAAAATTAATTATACTTGATAGAAAGATGATTCGAGAGCCTCTGTAAATAGCTAAATACTGCTTTTATTTTTTTTTTTTTTTTACTGCTGTAACTCTGAAAATACAACCTGAATCCGTAAATAGCAACATAAGGTCCGTGCATTGGTCTTTACTTCATACTATGCAATAATAAAATTTCAGGGTCACCGCTTAGAATCACATATAGGAAAAAGAGTTCTACGAAAACATTGCACGCCAGTTTAGCGCGCTGCGAATATAGACAATGTGCGTATCGTCGAGAGTGGTGCTCTTGGTTCTTATCACTGCGCTGTCCCCGCGCGTCAAACGCGGAAATTTGAGAAGGCTCGGTTTCAGACGCCATATTGAATTTTATTATTTTCCGCTTTTTTTGGAATTCTAAGAAGAAAAATGTTAAATATGCGATTATACCTCAAATTCTATTTACATTTCGTTACAGTACATGCCTTGCGATTTAGCTGTTTACAAATAATTACGCCGCAATGTGTGGCAAATATATTTATATTCATAATTTGCCCGACAAATTGTGACCTAACTATATATTACAAGCTCTAATGCCATGCCTGTATTGTAGCTCAAGGTAAATAAAATTTGCGATATAGTCACCGATTTAACATTTTTATTCTCAGAATTCCAAAAAAAGCTAAAAATAATAAAATTCAATATGGCGACTGAAACCGAGCCTTAAGAGCGAAACAACATGCTTATCACGCTTTAACCTAACCTTTAGGCGCAAGTCACTGTACTATTATGTATCCTCGCGGCATAGATCGCTCTGTGAGACATTTCATAAACGACCCTATATTTCTGACGTAATGTTACTGTTAAGGTGTATTATGCACGCGTATACCTTTTAAAAGATGCTGCGCAAAGATTTTATACATAAAAATAACAACAACAAAACAATTTTCGACCTCGAGAAAAAAAGTTTTAAATACTATAGTTGAGGATATGAAATGGGTACAAACACGTGTAACGTTCTTTGAATGTTATTCTTAAACAGACATCACTCATGCACTTTGAAGAGTTTTTTTATTATATTCTATCCGGAGAAGCTCGCGCACCGCTCGGCAGCCTGTGTGAAAAATCTAGACGGATATTAATATAACTTTACAATCATATTTGACATAACTTAAGCTATTGAAGTCGTTGGTTAGGAGATCTGATGGTCTCCATGACTGCATCAGGTGGCAGGCAACTTAACTTTCTGACGATTGCTGGACACAACAACCACCACGTGGTTACCGCCATTAACTGTCAAAATTAGCTTTAAACATTTCGTTAACATTGGCGTAAAAGACAATCTTATTGGGAAAAATTGCTGTTTTGTTTGCGGATTTTTAGTCTAGTTTTCAGAATTATCTCCATAGTAAAATAAACCAGAAAACGTAAATTATCTCTTAAATGTTACTAACGAAAGCTGACACACGAAACTGAGAAACTATTGGTATCTTCCACAACAGGCGATTTTTCGAATTTTTACGCCAGCGGTCAAATGTGCATTCAGTTCCAGACAGTGTTTCTGAAACTGACAACAGTGCTTCACCATTGGCTAACTCATCGCTAGTCATAATACACCAACCACCCGCATAGCAATTTCAATTCCGCCATGTCCTTTACGAATAATTTAGCTTTCTATGCACGTACAGCAATGACGCCCGAGCCTCCCAAGGACTCCTGCACTTCGGCGCCAGCACCGTTTAGAATATATATTTTAAGATGCCTCTCACTTCTTATTATAACCTTGATTATACCGCACTGTCGTTGATTAATTTCTTCTTTATGATCACCTATTCAGAGCACTACTGTAAAATATATGTTACACCAAAAATAATTAGTGTTTACGTAGTGCGAGGTCATATGAAAACTGTAACTAAAGCAAAATAAATTTTTATGATAATAGATTTTGCCAATTTACTAATGCATGGTTAAGAAAACAGCATTTATTATCATAATACCTATAATGCTGGTACAAGGAATAACATAAGTTCAATTCACTTAAATATAAATGTTTTATCCAGACAACTAAATAATTCCTGTACGGTCTTGAAGCCATATGTCATTTTTAGAATTTTGCAGTTAACGTTGATGCTGGTTTTTGTACCGCAAAATGTTTACAGCGGACTCAGCAACATGATATTTATACATTAACCACTGCCAATTAATAATTAATACATTAACCACTTCCAAACCCAAAATGTTCCTACCATAACTAGGCAGAATGTGTAGGAAACTGATCATACTTCGCGATTGTAAGGACTGTATTATTGTGTGAAATGTATTACAGGATAGCCAATATCATACGATAATTAGTCAGTGTTATGTTTATGAAAATTATAAACAGCAAGTCCATTGGAGTCATTCCATCCCACTGGTTGATATGCAGGGTTAAAACTACCTTGCGACATGAACGTTTTTGTGTAAAGTCGTCCTGGCGGGTAGTCTGAATGTGTCGACAGCGAGGAATAGCGTATCAGTTTCCCACCAACAATAGCCAGGTTCGACGCCAGCCGAGGTTCACATTTTGACTTGAACTACTAACCCCCTCTCCCGCCACCTTGAGTCACTCCCATTAATCGCCTCCTTCCCCTTCAAACCACTAACACCCACGCCAATCCATTGTGGGTGCCACACCAGTCCTGGTACCGCGACGCGGCTTCAAGCCAGCGCGCCCACGGAGGTTATGCTATACACATAACTCTTCCCTAGTCATTGTTACCACTACCTCCATCTGTCCTTTTTCGCAGCAGACTTATGCAAGGATTCTGATATTGAGGTATCACGCATGCCGGACGAATAACATCTGGAACTGGTGTATGGTTAGCATGAATTTCTTCCTTTCCATACTGAGAAATTTTTTTCAGAGAAAGATCATACTGGCAGAAAAAATTTACAGCTCGGTTTACTGTCACTTTCCTGTAACTGTCCTTGGTGATAGCACATGCACAGATTAACCACACAAAAAGGAATTATTGTCCTTGCAGCAAGATGTGTCGTATTTAAAATTCCTGCCAGTGTTTTGAACAATAAATTAATCATAAATGGTAAAAGCAAACTTTCCCAGCAGAATGTATTTAGTTAACTCAGCATTTTAAAAATGACGTTATCGCTTATTGTGATACGTAACCCTAACCGTAGGATGCAAGGCTAATTTGACAGGCAATGATAAGGTGTATTTCTCGGTTGTAATGTTTTCGTACAGTGTACCTGCTGTCTGACTTGGTTTCAACTAAAACTAATTTATTATTTTACTTTAAACTAAACACAAATATCTGTATATGATAGTAATTGCATATTTACAACGCCGCCGTTTGGTAACTGCATGATGTTTGTGACCAGTTCCTCAGCGTTGTGTTTTTAAATGGCAGAAGTTACACGATGGTGTCAAAATATTTAAGGACAGCAGTTTCGAAATTGCGTTGTTAACAGCGATGTATATGTGACAACCACGATGTAATGGACAATACAGCTGTTCAACTACGTATGATAGTATCAAAGGGCGAGGGAATCTTAAGAGGGCGTGGTACATAATTCAACGCTAAAACTAACTAGGTTTCTTGAAGCCAATTTGCAAAAATTAATCAATAGCAATCCTAGACAATAGTTTTAGCCAACGTTTCAAACTAAATTGTTTCCAGTGTTACGAACTTCTGAGGCACGATCTCTGACGCCGGAATCTCGTGCATTTAACTGCGGCGCAAGAGATCACGCGTAACGAATGAGTAATTCTGGATAAATATTTACTCATAAAGTTGGCAAATACCAATATCTAGGATTGTCATTGAGTATTTTATCCATATTGGCTTTGAAAAAAGCGTAAAAATCAATTGATATATTCAGCGTGCGTTTATTTATCTACCACACGTGAACGGTGATGCAGCACGTCAAACATGCTCTGTTATACGCTGTACTGATAAACACATTCCCAGTGTCTTCAAATGTGAACAAAAACCACGTGTCGAACAGTGCTTCAGTGTTTTAAAAAAACCTGATTTAGAGGCACGTAAAATAACTAAAATATAGTTTCATCAAACTGTTGTAGCTAGAAAATACTAACCTGATTCGAAAATCATATTAAGAGAAACATTCATTTGATATTACGCTATATTTAAACAAATAAAATTACAGAGCTGAAAATACCGCGAGAAAAAAACAACAAAAAACTCTTCGCGCCGGTTTAGTTCTTTTCGCATGAAAACGTTATTATTTTTTTATGCGCATGCCAGTCTCATTGTATGTTTAATCATTAAATGTAAGTGCGGCTCGAGGTTTTCTGTTAAGATGTACGTAATTTACTCTGAGTTAATTTCTGTACATAAGTTGAAGATATAACGTAGAGTATGACATGTGAATTTGACGGTATCATTATTTAGTTTGGTTTCTATGATTCACAACAGAATACTTTTAAGAAGTCCTCTCGGCTTTCTTACATTGCGAGTGTGCGATATAATTTCAGTAACGTTATTTTTAAACTGTTAAGTAAACATTTCATTATATATACCGTATTGTGACAAAAGTACAAAAATTAACTAGAAACTAAATTTTTAACTAACATTCCTTTTAACCACGACGCGGTATAAAGACACGTTTTCTTTACGTTAGGAACCTGACCGCATCATATTTATTCACGATTGGTTTTTTGGTTGCAGTGTTGTCGTGCGCTACCGTGCCACCAGACGTGAATTTCCAGCCTTTCCTCGACTTCACACTGAAGGTCTTCAAGGTAAGAGACTTAACCCTGCAATTAAAGCCACGAATTTGTTTGTTCCAATGCCTTGCGTGCACATCGGAAGCTCTGCTTCGTGGTTATTGGCAGCGTGTAATTGTTCAGTGACGTCTTTAATTGACTGCACCAATAATAACTAGGCTATTGTGATACCGTATGTCTATAATTATGCCAGTAGAACCTCAAGACACGTGAGAGCTAAAGACATCCAGTCTATGACCACACAGAGAAAAATGTTTGGTTAAGAGAACCGTATATATGTTCGTATATAGCGAAACAACCATGTAATGAATCAACCAAATATATGGATGTCTGGCTGATTTTATTACCTCAACAGGAGGATTTAGTCCCGTTAAACATGAATTTTGTTAGACCAACAAAACCAATTTGTTACGCTTTTCACATATTGTTCAGTCAACAAAAATTTTGTCGGATAAAATATAGTTTTGTTTCGCCGTATACAAACTTACGTTTGGTTAATTGTAGCAAACCTTATTCTCTGTGTATGAAGCAAAGCTGCAGATGTGCACATAAAGCATTGAAACAAAATTATGCAAAAATCTTTTCGCCTCATAATCGTGGCTCTATACCTGTAACTCACTTTACCACATCCTCGTTTCTTGTTTACACCGAAATGTCAGGAGAACCATGATAGCAACTTAAATTGTACTAAAAAGCCACGCAAATTCGATAAACATAGCCTTCGCTAACTCGGGACTTGAATCCGTGGATCTGGATAATTTTAAAGTTTCGCCTTCGCTGCTCCAACTACAGATGCCGACGTCAAAGTGCGTCGGTCAGTCTCTGCCGCGATGATGATAATGTGATAATAATGCGATGTTTATCCGCCTGGACCTGAAAGAGCGGACTATCAAGTCGGTGCACTAGTACCTTATAATATTGTCCCTTAGCTTCCCCTGGCCTATAGAAGTAACAGTTTATTTTAATTATTTTTACTTTTGGGAGGAGAAACGTAATGCTAACTCCCTGGGTTTAGGACTGGGTGTTGTGGTTGGCCGTTAACCTCTTTCCTGTGGAAGGCACTGCAGTTGCATCCTCGCATAATAGCCCCCAGGTCCCCCCTGAGACGTCAACTTCCGGGTAAAATGGAAATGGTGTAGAACAAAAATGCAGTCTACCAACATCACTGAAGCTTGAACGAGACACTGAAATGGAGCAAATGGTAGAACGCAATTGAAAAAGTAAACGGGAGCGGCCTAGTGAACGTATCTCATCCGCCGAAAATGTCGATCCGTGACTGATGAATCTGGAATACCAGTGTGACTAAGCACGTCGACCTAGTATCAAGTGCTGTGGTGCATCACACATGATTGCTTCAAACATGCCGAAGAGGACGGAAATAATCGTCATGCCACAGTGGTGTATAAATCATAAATTGTGTTTTGGTGATACGGGTTCGAGTCCTGTCTGTATCGTACTTCGCGTGTCTAAATGCATGAAGGACGTCGCTGTGCACAGAAAGGTTTTCGGGAAAGCCTGTGTTTTCCTCTATCGCTGTCTCCACCCTCATCTCACACCGAGCGGGGAGCCGCCACGGTAAAACGTAGCAATTACATTCTCCTCGAGTTCGATTCCCGGCTCCGGTCATCCTTACATTGTTTCCAGAAATGGTTCTGTTCGAGTTGGTGTGTTGGTTGCTGTAGTAGTAATCATATCATCACGTTAACGTAATAGAAATTACGAAACTTGTAAATTTCTTGGAAAATCGATTTGAGGCTAAATTTCAGGCATATTTATAAAATTCTTCAAGTTAGCTACTTTGCCTTAGAGACTCTATTGTTAATTATTTCGTGTTGAAATTATGTGGTCGTATCTTTGAACAGTCTGATACGTTATTAATTACTACAATGAAATTTGAAATTCTCAACCATTTTAGGTCAAACAATCACACATTATCATTTTCCGTCCAACAATTTTTACCTATTATATAGAAAAGTTATTAATTATGGGGTATATAAATTAACTGCACAGGAAGCATATCTGATGTGTCCTGAAAAAGAAAAAAAGTGTGAGAATCACATGATCGCCCGCGACAAGGGCGTATTGTTAATGTCGTAATAACTGGAACACGCTATATTTACAGCGCAAAACATTTGTGAAAAATAATTATCTAAAACAGAAAATTCTTTGTACTCGGTGGCTGGTAGAAGGCTGAAATTTATGCCTGCAAAATGTGGGAGGGTACTTTACTCCAGTTTCTCATTCTCGACCTACCAGTAATTATATGCATGAACCATCCAGCTTGGTTCACTTTATCGGGATTATAATTACAAGCAATATCATTAATGTAGCAACTTTTTTTGCTCGATATTAACTGTTATGTGTTATTCACACTTTCCCCTTGCGCCCTTTTCTTTACGTACATTTTATTTCGTAGCCATCTCCAGCTAAATATAACCAAACAACTAAAAAAACATCAACCACGATATTTTTACATACAGTTGAGTTTCATTTATTCCAAATTATATTAATTTTACCTTTTTTTTTTTTTTTTTTTTAATTTTACCTGTGTAACATCAGACAGTCAACAAATATGTCCAAGCATTTAGTTCTTCACTTAACCAATGATAACTGTGATAGTTTTGTCTCTATAAATGCGTGTCTAAATAACAGTTTGAATATTTTTAAAGCTGTAATATTTCATTCACAATATGATAAAAGTAAATTCATATCACAATTCCATTAATTCGTTACGTAGTTAACATCAGATCCCTGCCAACCAGTTGAGAGCATTATTTGTTTCACATCAGTGGTGACCTAAAATTGTAAAATATTCAGAAGGCTCTACATAGAATGTTTATAAGTTGAAGGCAGATACTAATATTTTAGTGAATAGTCCAGACTAACCCGATTAATCGTAACGCAATTGTTATAAATACGAACATGGTTACGAACATTGCCTTAAAATATGTTTCGTGTGATTCAAATGATTACCTATTAATTGCGTCAGAAAACAAGTGTAATCTCTTTAAAGATATAAAATTTAACGAGATCTTGAAAAACATTAATGCCAAATACAAAATTATACAGACCTTAGCGACAGCATACTACGATCTAAATCTAAGTTACTTGTAATGCGACCGCATGTACTTCAATACAAATTATGTTGTTAAACAAATAAGTGTATCAGCCTTATAGACTGAAAAGTTTGCCAAATGCAAAAGAAAAAAAAACCTAACATTACATGACATTAAAGTTATTTTTTTTAATATTGTAAAATTATATATCATAAGCCCATCGTGGTATTTTTGTAAAAGAGAATTGAAAATAAATTTACTTCTTAAATAGGAAAGGTAACATGATCTTAACTCATTTAGTATGCACAAAACCAAGACAAAAATGTCTAATATATTTCTCTTAACTTATACCGTAAGTGCTATGATAATTTGTTATTAATTGTTAGATATGATGGTCCGTTTATAATAATAAACTACTGTACCCCTCATCAGTTCTAATAATCGAATAATTGTTTACTTTCAAATGAAAGCATTCACAGAACAGATATTTTCAAAGTTGAGCTTTGAAAATGTTACTTTTTTGATGAACGAGTTATAATTATAAAAAATTATATAGTCGATACGTTTACAGAGAAGTTATACATCAGTCTGTGTTCTACAGGAGCTGTGCAAGCAAGAGGACGGGAACTTTGTCTTGTCGGTGAAATCACTGGTGGAGCAGCTTATAATCCTACAGGAGGTTTCTTCCCAAGACATTCCAGCACTCCCGGACAACAACCAGGACGTCTATCTGAGTATCTTCAGTCAAGTTGCGGTAAATTAAAAATGCATGCAAAATCTGGAAACGGTGTTGTATTCGTTTTATTGATGGTCAAATGTCAATACGGAGACTTTTCCAAAAAAAAAATTATTTTTTAATTATTTTATAACTATTGCATAATGTACTTTAAATAACATGCGATTGGAAATCCATCCAAAGATTTTCAAGTTACTTATGGAATAAATTTTACTCCTGAAAGTGCTGCCATCATGTGGCACTTGACGTTGAAAGCAGATTTATACCTGTGCGGGCAGCTGAATGTTTTCGTGTATGCAGATACCCAACACGAGCGTCCATACACTGGAGCAACCCATTCAGATCCCTATAGTGACATTCGTATGCTGGATCGCATATTTAATCGTGAATTCTGTAATTATACGTCCACATGATAATTTTTCCCCTTATCCTCTCAAAGGCTGTGTCCTGCAATTTATCCACAGTGCACATAATCATACTGTATACGTAGGTATAAATACAGGGTGTTACAAAATTGCATGTTAATATCTCGGACGAAGAATCCTCACATCTAGAAGAACAAATATTATTATATGAACATAGGTCCGAAAATGCAACATTACATTACATTTCACAGCTCATGATGTATATTGCATAGAATATGAGTTATGTCGTGTTACTGTGGAATGCCGTTGCTTCTGTTATTGGTAACTCCATACAAGATCGGTAGTATCTGATTGGACGATAGGCGTAGTCCCATGAAGCGTTACACAGTAATATGATCTAACTTGGGTGCAATGCATTAAGTCATGAGCGCAATAGTTAAGTAACGGTGAGGTTTTGGGCCTATGTTCAAATGCTGTGAAAGGAGGTGCTTTTGGACACGTGGGGTGACTTTGGAATAATTTTCTACAATTTTTATTTTCCATGATTGTCAAATGTGAGTAAATATTAATTAAATGTCTTGAGGATATTAACTATTCGGAATTTATCACAAGTAAATTTCTACATTCAAGTCTAAATTTTTTTCCTCTAGATATGAGAATAATATTGTCCTCCCAAATTAACGACATGAAATTTTGCAACATTTGTGTATTAAACGCAAGTGTGTAATCAAATATATGTTTTAGACTAAAGAAACACAAGACGGATAACTCACTCGATAAGGTTTGATTAAATCAACTCTAAAAGAACAGGACTGGTCGAGAGAAGGTAAACACTTCCCTCGTCCTGGGGTGTGTTCAACACATCGATTTAATTTAATTCTGCTTGACTGAGTTGGCAAAATAAAATTTTTCTCAGCTAGGAATGTGTTTATTAACACGCCATTAATTTAATTTTACGTGGTTAAGGCGGCCGTCTGGTGAAGGGCGTTTTTGTGTGTGCGAGGCTAAAATCTATGAGGTGGCACGAGCGATGCCGGCCGGCACACGTATTGTGATATCACCTCTACGCTTAAAGTCGTAAACGCGAATGTTCATGTAACGTTTTTACTGTGGAACTTCAAGCGACACTCTAAGAAAGTCAATTTAAATTATGTACCTTAATTCCCAACAAATTCATCACATATCTTGAGAAAGAGACGTCTGAAGAAGCCGTTTTCAGCCAAGTTTGAAGGCTTTGAAATAATGCTTCTAGCGTGCGTGTTGTCTTGAAAGTTATATTCACAAGTAGTCTGAAGTGTGATTTATTTTCATAGATAAGCACAGTGGACTCAGGTGTATTGGTTTCTGAGAAAAAATGAGTTAACTCCGAACACTCTTCACGTAGTTCGAGCGCCAGCCAGGGGCCGCTTTAAGTACGTAGGTGTTTGTTGATGTGACGACGGCGAGAGGTAGTGTTGGTAGTAGTTGTTACGCACGTATCTGGCAGCTCAGGGTACTGTGTCTGTATGTGGACCAGAGCGGGGTCTCGTCGTCGTCTTCTGCGGCGTTGTTCCCCGGTGGTAGGACAAGGCTGCCCGAGGAACTGTCGACGACGCTAGCTGAGCGTCTGGGCGCCGACGTCCTGCCGTTGACCGCCCTTTCCTCCTGGCTGCGTCAGCATGACGTTGACACAGGTGAGGCTGCCTACATCTCGATTCTCACCGAGGAACAACTGTTGTTATAAGCTCCTTAACTGCGTTGAAATAGTATTTACTTATTGGTACTGTCTTTATTGTTGCCCTACACCAATCTTTAACTAAGAAGTAAAAAATTCTAAGTTTTTAACGTATTCTTCAGAACACGTTGTTTCTTCTACATAACAGGTTCTTCTTCCTCTATGACCGTCCGACTGTTACTTATACATCTATACTGTTAGACTGTTGTGTAAACTATCCAGATAGAATTGAAAATCAATCCTGGGTATTCTTATTTTATTTTTACATGCAATTGCAGCATTGCAAAATAGTAAATATTTAAAAAGCACAATCCATCACTTTTGTTAGTAATAATTTTAAACGTCTTAAAAGTGTAGGCCTAATCAACTTCATGAAAATCTCACATATTATCAACATTTTTACCAGCTGTAATCGATTTTATACGATATTTTCTTTTTGGGCTATTCTATACTACTACTTTCTGATGTGTTTATCGCCTCGCCGTTTTTTTTGTATGTGTGTGATTAAATTTATGTAACACACACTCACATTTAAATAAATACTGTAGAGCGGCCAAGTTGCTTAACTGCTCGATCCGCAGGCTTATGTTGTAAGCACCCGTTGTGTGTATGTATACAATTCTTATACCTATGTATTTATTTGTTGTGTGTGCGCGAACACGTACGTTGTGTTTCTTTATTGCTGCACTAAGCAGCCAGTTGAACTTAAACATCTAGCACATAGTTTTGCCAGTTGGTACTGTCCACATAAATGTGTCATTGAGAGATGTGACATGCACTTGCTGGTGGGTGAGTAGGGCTGCCAACACACGGCCACGCTATGTTCGCTGCTCTTGAAGCAGGCTGAATTGCACAGGATCGTTGCGGGTTAGCAGCGACCTAGGCGAAGATTCGACCCTGGTGGCGGCGGCGTCGTCCTTCGAGTGCTGCTGGGAGGAGCCCCCTGCACACCAACTGCCAAGTGTATCTGTGTCCTACCTCGCTTCCCCGAGTCTAGGGCGCTTCCCCGTCCTGCTGGACGACAAACTAGCCACCGACTTCTTGAGGCTGCCTCTCCAGGTGAGTGTCTTCTGTAATACTCGCTGCAGTGCCTGTAAATCTACCATACCCTTGTATAGGACAGTTAAGAAAGTAGGTATAGTAAAATGTTGTACCATCACCACACTATAATATGGGCTAGCACCTCAATAATGATGACGGTAACATATTACAAAGAAGGAAGAAACGTGGGTTGCAACTCTTAAACTACAAGGAAAAGATCATAAAGTTCCGGGTAAAATCCCAACATAGATTAATTCAAAATAAAAACAAACATTACAAAAGGTAACATAACATTAAACATATTACAAACTCCATAAATCGCCAACATAAGTCAAAACATTAGGAATGAAAATACAAAATGCGAAGATAACACTAAACATTAATTTACCAATTGCTATTAAAATGCGCGCGAAAAGCATCAAGTTAATCTGAACAGTATGAATCAAAAGAAGCCCTAGTCGAGATTACTGAGAAGAGTGTAGCGAAAAACAAAGACAAATATAAATACTACACATTAGCTAGCCCTACCCTTATAGGAAACTAAACTTAAACAACAAATGCTAACTAAGTCCCACACCTCAGTAGCCAACCCTATCACAAAGCCCCAAAATCTCACATTAACCGCGGGGACACACGCCCCTAAACACAAACACAAACTCTAGCATAACCTACCGAGTCCCATACTTCGGTAGTATGCACACAACAACTATCTCCCTTTGAACAGTCTCATAAAGCGGGCACGCACCCTTTGAACAGTCTCATAAGCGGGCTCAAAAGTTGCATGAAAAGCATTCAATCACATTACTATTATTTAATTTGAACCAAGCTCAATGTCGGCAATAATTTACTTTATCTGCCAAATTCTAATCTTCAAAATTACATGCCAACAGTTTGGCTATTAACGGAAACTCACCCATATATAGGGACTGGAAAATTTCGCGAATTCAATTACCTATATAGGCTAGAATCCATTATAATATGCATACTCAAGCCCCAACTATTAGTTAACTAGCTGCTACTCTGTAGAACAGCAGACAATGAACGAATAGACGGGTCATTGAATTCGCGAAATTTTCCAGTCCCTACCCATATATATACTGTACACACATTTGCAGTAGATTAACACCATACACATATATATTGTGTCACAGTGTAATTTAAATTGTTAGGTACAATTTAACTCAGTAAATTGGACATTAATTTAGCTTTTCACCAAAACATTATATTATACTATATAATATATTATACTAATTTCACTGTACTACTATACACTATACTATGTTTCAAGTCAATCAAATGTCCATTCAAATCCAAACATATATGGCATATATGGCAAACCTCAGCCACATGACGAAAATAATTTAACAGTTAAAAAAGGTAAATTGTAGAAAAAATAAAGACATTTTTAACACTCAAATAACTACTGTAGAGTATATGAATTAAAAAATTCCATTATTCCAATATACATTTAAACAACAAAAAACAGAATATCACACATCAAAGCACAAAATTAAATTTTATTGCTTCACCACAGTTCACAAACTTACTGGTCAAGCCTCGTCAGAAATGTGAATATCTCTATAAATGGAAAGCAGAGCAAGTCCATCAAGACGCGATTCTGAAACAGTTCTCCTTAAATAAGTTTTTAGTCTCCTTAGAGTAGAAAAACTTCGTTCTGCTGTCAGTTAAAACTGGAATCACAGCAAGTATTTTAATCATTTCATGAACGTTTGGATAAACATCTGGATGTGATTAACACAAAGCACCTATTGCAGTAGCAGATCTTGCACTTTCATTAAAATTTAAGTGAACTTGGAAATTATATTTGTCATTTAATTTTATTTTCGAGTGAAAAGACACCAATTTTGCCTTTTAAATTGTCAACTTAATGAAACTTAAAATTCAGGAAAGCTCTGTGATTGGTCACTTTGGTGCATTAGCGATACCAGCGCTCAAGTGGCAGAAATATTCCCTGTGCCAAACTTATAACATTGATCTTTCTAACCTTTAGTAGAATTAACCTTACCCAAGCTAACCTAACCCAACCTCACCTATCCAAACCTACCCTAACCTAACCTAATCCGAGTTAATCTAACCCAAGCTAACCTAACCCAAGCTAACCTAACCCAAGCTAACCTAACCCTAGCTAACCTAACCCAAGCTAACCTAACCCAAGCTAACATAACCCAACCTAACCTAACCCAACCAAACCTAACCTAACCCTTAACCTAAACCTAAACCTAACCAAACCCAACCCATCCTAACCCAACCCAACCTAACCCAAGCTAACCTAACCCAAGCTAATCTAACCCAAGCTAACCTAACCCAAGCTAACCTAACCCAAGCTAACCTAACCCAACCTAATCTAACCCACCCTAACAAACCGAACCTAACCCAATCTAACCTAACCCAAGCTAACCTAACCCAAGCTAACCTAACCCAAGCTAACCTAACCCAACCTAATCTAACCCACCCTAACAAACCCAATCTAACCCAATCTAAACTAACCCAAGCTAACCTAACCCAACCTAATCCAACCTAACCTAACTCAACCTAACATAACGCAATCTAAACTCAATCCAACTTCACCTACCCTTGCTTGCACTAAGTTGCACATAGTGTACAAAGGGTCACATTGTGCACAAAGCTACACTTTCTATAACTAAGTTACACCTTCCTGCACTAAGCTACACTTTCGTACACTTAAGTGCACTTCCTTGCACTAAGTTGCACTTTCTAGCACTAAGTTGCACTTCTTGCACTAAATTGCTCTTTCTTGCACTAAGTTGCACTTTCACAAAGAATTAGTAGTTTGCACCCAACCTAACATAACCAAACAAAACCTAATATTATCCAACATAACATAACCCAACCTAACCTAATCCAACCCGACATTATGAAAGCCAACCTAACCTAACGTAACTCAACTTAACCCAACCTAATCTAACAAAAACTAATCTAACCCAACCTAACCTAACCCAACCTAGCACAACCTAACCTAACCAAACCTAACAAAACGCCACCAAACCCAACCTAACCTAAACCTACGCAACCTAACCTAACCCAACCTAACCCAACCTAACCTAACCCAACCTAACCTAACCCAACCTAACCTAACCCAACCTAACCTAACCCAACCTAACCTAACCTAACCTAACATAACCTTTAACCTAAACCTAACCTAACCCATCCCAACATAACCTAACCTAACCCTTTACCTAAACCTACACCTAACCTAACCTAACACATTCTAAACACATGTCTATTTCACCTACCCTTGCTTGCACTAAGATGCACATAGTATACAAGGGTCACAATGTGCACTAAGCTACACTTTCTAGAACTAAGTTACACCTTCCTGCACTCAATTACACTTTCGTACACTAAGTTGCACTTCCTAGCACTAAGTTGCACTTCCTTGCACTAAGTTGCACTTTCTTGCACTAAGTTGCATTTTCTTGCACTATGTTGTATTTTCTTACACTAAGTTGCACTTTCACTAAGAATTGCTAATTTGCACCCAACCTTACATAACATTGCTAAAAATAATATTATCTAATCTAAACTAACCCAACCTAACCTAATCCAACCCCATCTAATCTAACCCAACCTTATCAAAGGCAACCTAACCTAACCTAACCTATCCCAACCTAAACAAACCCAACTTAACCTAACCCAACCTAACCTAAACCAACCTAACCTAACCTAACCCAACCTAACCTAACCCAACCTAACCTAACCTAACCCAACCTAACCCAACCTA
>PNEQ01003100.1:14423-46175 GCA_003012365.1 Medauroidea extradentata | reverse complement strand
ATTGATTGTAAAGTTTGTTTTCCACCAGGAATGTAAGCTCTGACCATCGCTGTATGTGCATGTCTCAGTGACAGCTCGTATACTTACACATTGATTGTAAAGTTTGTTTTCCACCAGGAATGTAAGCTCTGACCATCGCTGTATGTGCATGTCTCAGTGACAGCTCGTATACTTACACATTGATTGTAAAGTTTGTTTTTCAAATATGGCGTGGAAAAAACTGAACGTTATTATTAATGAGTTGCGTATTCGTAATCGAATGTTTCTTAGGTTTAAGGCCATGCTCTTTAATTTGTACTGTTTTTTGCGATGATTGTTTGTTTAATCTTAAACGAGAGCAGATATCACAAATATGTCTGGCAGTTTTGTTAATGGTTTTTGATGCGATAGCTAGTTTTTTCAAAGCAAAAAACTCTACGGTTTCGGCTAAAAAGACAATTAGTGAGAATTTCATTAGTTATAATTAGCTGAACCCGTACTGCCAACTGCCGTGAAATAATAAGCCAAAATGGAGAAGGCGATTTTTAAACAAAACTGCCGGACTGTTACTGATAGCTGCTCTCGTTTAGGCGTAAATATTTTTACCGTAAAAATATAATTATAACAAAAAGTGTAAACAAGGGCACATGTCCTTAACACAGAATAAATAAGTAGAAATATTTATTGTGTAGCTTTAACTAGGTAGCACTGCTTTCAGCGAGCACTATGATATTGTATTACAGTACTGGAGGTTTCTATTGGTTCGCCAGCCTGGTGGTTATGCATCGTCAACTCCTATACTATATACCACTCTATCATACATATATGTACGCTGTCTGTACTTGGTCAGATACAGTCAGCCAGCATGGCAGTGTGTGTATGTGTGCTAAATTTGTGTGATGAGAACTTAAAAAGTAAGACGGAATATAGAGGGCGTAATGTTTCCTCCCCTCCCCCTCAATTCGAACAACGAAGGGGCGATGCTTTTGCTAAACAAAATTACTTAGTACTCATTTCTGACGCCTACATTTTTTTAAATTGAGCTGAGTTCCGTTGCTTAGCCCCCAAGTGGTTGTATTATTTTGTTGTACTTCAAGTAATGTAATTTTAATGCCGGTATTTACAGTTTCCGCCACATACTGTATGTCTTTGAGAGAGGGTGTGAAACCACAGTTGGTTGTACTTGTACGAGATGGTAGACACACACTGCTAGAAGACAGTGCAGGGAGCGTGGGCGGAGTATTGGCACTACTGTGGTATGATATATGCGCGGCAGGGCGGTGACTGTAAATATTGTATATGTATATTGTGAATTATATGACGAACCCTATACTTGGTGAGCACCCTGCTCGATGTAACCAAGTCCTCTGGGTGAAATAAATAAATAAATAAATAAATACTGGAGGGTGGGAGGGGGGACAGGAAGTGGCAGGCTGGGCAACCACAGCTGCGCCAGGAAGCACGTTATACCTGATTTGCCAGGACGGCGCGTGCTGTAAGAGTGACGACTCTAGGCGCTAATATTAGTCTGCCGTCCCTCTCACCCTCTACCATCACCCGCTGCCGCTGCGAGACGCTGTACCATCCCCCCTCCATCCCTAGGTTGCGGCAGAAATAAACATTGTCACTGGATGACTGGTTAGGTACCAGTGTTGGTGCAGTAAGTCCCATTTCACGAAGGTACAGGTCTTGTAAGTAACAACTGTAATAATCAAGCACAAGTTGTTTGTAACAAGCGTTTATCAGATATTTACAAGACTTGTCATTGACAAGTGAAATATTTACTTGCTGGGGACAAGTGTGGTTGGAGCACTAGTAATGTGTTGCTACACTTGTACATAACAAGCGATTACATAACCTTGCATTTGCAGTTCTTTATTTCTTTCTATTATTTAAAACATATGACAAATGCAGATGTAACATGTCTAAAAATCGATCAGTTGAAAGTAAAGCATGTGTTTTGAAATAAATTTGAGATGGAAAAGTTAAATAATTTGGTAGTTTCTCCAACATGATAACCACAATTATAAAGTTGTAAGCTTGAAGAAGATACTGTACATTTAAAGTGTGCCAGCTTAGGGATTGTACGGCCTGGAAAAAAAAAAAAACTGGACATGTAGTCGCGATGTATTTTGGCTGAAAACTTTGGGGTAACCGTTCCATTAATACTCAACCTAAAAGGACACATCTCTCTTAACAATTCCCAAACGCAAATCTCGGGATTTATGCAAATTCTCTTACTAACTCGGTTGCTCGAATGTGGAGTAATTGACCTGTGGATGTAAGAAACTCGACAACACTTACCACGTTCAAGACACAGAACTATGGAGCATAATCAAGATGGCGCGTGCCGTTGATAAACGAACTCACAACTTATAAGTATTTTTTTTCTGACATTTTTAGTGATAAAAGTAAATTTTATATTTCTGAATAACCCTAATATCTTACACTCTAAATTGTCTGTAGTGTTTTCTATACGTATTTCATTTGTATTTGAATTTTTACATATATACTTTTATTTTACTTTCGGTATTTACTTGTAATGTTTTATTTGTTTTTCATATTAAGTTTTATTGGTGGCTGGTTTCCGAAGCTGGATGACTTACTAAATAACTGAGCGAGCCATTGCAATTACATTGGTTGCAATGATATTCACTAATGTATAACTTTCTCAATTTATAAGTGTACTTACCACAAAAATAAATTCACTTTAGGTTAGTTGTATAGTAACTGTGTAATGTTATAAGACGCTATCTATTTTAATGTCAGACTGTTATTTAACTAGTTTGTTGTATAATGAAGTATTATTAAGTGTAAGAAAGGGCAATTTAGCTTAAACTCTGCAAACTCAGTGAAAGTCGAAATAAATAATAAATGGTGTAGCGGATAGATATTCATAGTAACTGAGTATCGTTTATAATAAAAACATTTCAAAGTGTGAGGGCTGTAGTATTTTCTGTAAGTCTGGTCCCAGAAAGTTCTAATTAATGGGTAATTTATCAGTAATTACTTAACAAAGTTAAACAGTTAAAAATGCATTTTAAACACGATTACCAAGGTATTGAGTACTAAACCAGAAAATCATTCGAATTAGAGTATGGTCTATAGTGAAATTTGCAGTAAATTAGAAGGTTCTTCTGAAAGAAACTTCTTCTTAGACTTGACTACGTTTATTTTATGCGCATTATAAAGTAAAACACAAAAACCTACTAGCTACATCTCGCACGTTGATTCTGTAACTGAGAAACATTACAATGGCGAATGTAACCAAATGCAGCTATGACAAATGCTTCAAGTTTCACATGAACGATAGTAAGTTTGCAAACTAATAACGTGGCATCGTAATTGATAATATCCGTCTCGCCTTTAGCTAAACTCCTCAATACGAGGGCGTAACTCTTGGCAGAATATTACTATTCAATGAACATCTGTCGAGACTTGCCGAAGACAATCAAGACCAGAAATAACATTCTTCATAAACTGTGTGTAACTACGTGCGATTTCTCAGCATCTACCTACTCATGGACTATATTCAGCTGTTGAATATTTTGCCCCAATGTGGCTAAATAGCCCACTTGTGTTAGGTGGATGCAGAAAGCAACAACACCATTCCAATAATTTCTTGAGTCCACACCTAGCCACTGACTACTTGCACTGAGTTAAGCTGGGTTCACAACCACCACTTAGCGTATGCGCGTACTTACGTGTAAAAGTATAAACACCGAGTGTGCATGCTGGCATTCACAATCTCGCGTAACGTGCGTACGTACGTAATAGAGTCGATCAACTTTTCGTACGTACGTACGTACGCCAAGTGATGGTTGTGAACGCAGAATGAGCATACGTAAGACTCAATTAAATATTGATGTATATTGAGAATCCATTTATCTTGTGACCATAAGTTATTTAATTCACTTTGAAAACGAAAATAAATTACGATCACCTATTACAGACATTTTCTTATGGGCATAAGCAATTCCCGCGCATTTTTAGATTAAATATTGTTGTGAATCCAATCTGTAATACTTAAAGTGCGCGTATTCGTACCTGCGTTAAGTGTGGTTGTGGTTGTGAATCCGGCTTTATACTCGCATCTACGCGGAATACAGAAAGGTGAAGCCAATGTTGTTTCAATTCATCAATACACTAAGGTTGTCATGGCCGCTACATCGGCTGTAGGAAGTCTCACCTGGGTGCAGAAAGTGCAATCCAAGGTAATTCCGGCCAAGATAGGTGTTGTACACGAACACTGCACCAACTTCACACCCGATTTTGGCCTAGGCAGTAAAACGGGTCCAAAGTTGAACATAATCAGCAGCAATCATGGATACGGAAGGTATCAGCTTCATAAATGGAACATCACTGACACGTGACTGCTGAGAGGCTGACCGAACCAGGCGGTATGACGTCAGAAGAGCACCATGTCAAGTAAGATGCGACGTAAGGTACAGAATTAAGTGACGTTTGACTCATTGCAGAAGGTAATCCTCTGCCGTCTTATCCGGTTGTAAAACAACACCGGCACATCAGACACTTTGTAATGGGTGTAGCACGGAAACTGTACGTATTTGAAGTCAAAAGTTTTTTGTGTTTGAAATTTTACCCAAGGTAAGTTTAATCCGTGTTCGAAATTTCAACAGATGGTGTCTTGGTCAACAGCTAACTAATATTATAATTAAAAAGTAAATATAATACATGTAAATAATGCACTGCGGATGTAGAATTTAGCAAAAAAATTATCATGTCGACGAAATGGAGGCTTTTCTTTTGTTTTCCGATAATTTTAAAACCTTGAATAGCATTGCAGGCGGTTATAAAATCCTGATAATTGACAAACGCTATTTTTTAGCAAATGACTGAGATAAACTACTCTATTCCAGCGAGTGAATTTTCGTAAGCGACTGAAGGTAAAAAAAAAAAAACTTTTAAAAATACACAAACACAAAACAACAACGAAGTAGAACTGAATGCACTGTGTTCTAAATATCAAAGAAACAAACATAAAACGAATATGTTCTGTAATTTAAAAATAAAATAACGTGAACCGGTATATGACGTACTGCGGATGTCTTATTTAGCAAACTTTCAGGTGATTGCCTGGGTGATGGTCACGTGATTAAGGCAATACTCCTGCTTCAGCTCGTGAACAACGTCTAAAATATGTACGAAAAAGCAACAACGCGAGAATAATACATTTAAATGCAAATGACTGTGTGTCGATGCTGTATATTTTGATTAGCAGAGTTTATTGGGAGTTTAGATCTGGTTGTCTGAACATCTACGTGCAGTAGCAGGACAGTCAGGCAGACTGGAGGCTGCAGAGGGACGATGTCCTGGCGCAGTGATGGGTTCCTTGCTCCCCACGTACTACTAACTTCCGGTCCTCGCTGTACACAGGAAGTGACCACCCGCCAGAGACGACGTGACAGTCGCTTAACAACAGCTCAGTGCGTGTAGCTAACCTACCTGCTACTACCCAAGGGCGTCATTTAGAAGGGGAGCAAATGCCCCCCCCCCCCCAAGGATTTAGAAGGATAAGTGTGTACATAAAAAGATGCAACAAGGTCATTGTCACCGAAAAAAAATACCCCTCTTACCTTTCAAGAAAAATCTGAAATGACGCCCCTGGCTGTACTGTCAACTAATCTCCGATAGCTTTATAAATACGCTTCAATCTAGCTTCATAAGAATTTATAAAGGGGGAGGATGCTCAAAATGTCTACAAACGAATTTCCCCGCCTGATCTGTGTAAATTCCAACTTTATGATAGCCCACGTCGCGAAGCGGGGAGACAGCTTCGGCGAATAAAAGTAGTGGAATATTCTCAACCACGTGCGTGTTTATCCTTCAAGTTATCTCACGGGTGAAAATGAGTGTTTTCCCAGTCCTTTTTATGTGTCTTTCTTAGTGCAGAATATTCAAAAAGGCACAGGCGTATACAATACATATTTTTATTTATCATTACAATATAAAATGTCACCACTGAATGTCTCATAGCACAACTCTCTCTCTCTTTATATATATATATGCCAATGTATGATGTGCGTGCTGTCTCTTTTTTTTTTTAGCGTTCATTAACAAAACTGTTATGAATGTGTGCATGTTCACAGCGCACCTATGTACGGAAAACAGAACATAACTTCCAAGTATTTTCAACACATCCACACATCTCATACATTGGAAATACTATCTACTATCTAGGAGCTATAGACTATTCTTTTGTACTGCATGTATCACAGATAAACACAGCTCAGAAGATACACGATACTGACCGAGGCTTCTACTATGTTCTTTGGTAAAGCCCAAACAATGATAGTATTCCCATAGTTCCAGCTGCGCGCCAGTTTGCCGCCTTGCAGTGTAATACGACACGAGGCCTGCGTAAACGTAGCCCTTATAGCTCCTTCGCGCCAAAGAGCTAAACAGCTTCATATTTTCTGAGATCTTCTTGTGGACAGTGCGCCACGGTGATAGAAGGGCGTTGCTGCGTGGCGGCTGGAAGGGAGGGGGTCGGTCCCTGCTGAACACCTGGCAGGACGCGTCCAGCGCTGCTAGTTAACAAGCAAGGACGTCCAAAATACCGTCATTAGTCAGGGCACCTGTCGTCCAATTACAGCGTCCTCATGACGTCACTGGCCACGGTGGCACACGTGATCAATGACTGCAGCTACGAGCGAGTCTCAACAGTAATTATAGACTATCATCTCTGTCTTCTTAGTTCTTACTGGCTGTAGCACCTCAGCTGTGTCCGATACAGCCAATAAGGGCCCTCAACTGGCTTCATGCCCTTACAAAACGTATGTACGTCACTCAAAGGCTATTACAATTCAAGTGACGGGCCCGAATGCACTCTTTAATACCGTAAAACGGAATAACTTGGAACACTTAAATGTTTTTCCTGCATATAACAACCTTGAGTAAAAAAATAATAATTTAAAAAATACAAACAATTAATATTTGCATAAAGTACACTGCATTATACTACAGCTGGCTCACATAAAAAATAAAAATTGAAAATGTTTTCCAAGTTACCTCATGTGTTTTGAGTTGCCCCATTTGACAATGTTCCCTTTAGCCAAAATAATGTGGGGCCTCCTCCTTGCATACTTTGCTGCGATTTTTGACAAATAACAGTTCGACCTCTTAACAAGATTTCTTTAGTGAAGAGCTGTGATCGCACAAAAACTGTACAGAAAGGATTAAAAAAAATTAAACAGATACAGTTAATTTCATGTTTCATACTGTACTTCCTGCAATGCTATCCTAACAATATAGTAGTATATGTCAATGCTGTTCTGCTTTTATCCAAACCTAAAGCACATCCATTAGATAAGAATGTGTTTAAATATATAAACTTCTGTTTTTGAAAATGCTGTGTGTTTGAATAAGTAAATACACTGCTAATTATGTTCAGTATTTGCTTCACACCCAACTCTTTCTGCAACTAATATAATTAAAAAAAAAGGTAATATATCACATTTTCAAAACAGAGTAAATAGTATAACTTCTATGAAAATACTTGTAAAATTTAAAACACAAAATGTGTGGTGCATACAACAGATAATATTAATATGTGTAGAGACTAGATGTTGATGAGAAAACTCATGTTATTTGTAGTTTAATAAAATTATTAGTGACTTAGGTAAACCATTCATGCAACCCCCGTTTTTCATTTCAAATCTTAGAAGTATTTTTATAAGATAAATTTTATACTTTTTAGTCCAATTTAAAAACATGGCACAATGTTTTCATTTTCTACTTAAACCTACCAAATTTGACTGGACTAACACACAAGAAAGCAAGTTAATATTACCAATTGACATCTAGTTATTAGCAATGTTTAAGGCGTCAAATGTTTAGACAATTGGAGTTGGTTTAAAATTGATGGCAAAATTTGTACAAAAATAATAATAATTAGTTTAGTTATACTTTTGAGTTATTTTACAGTATTCAGAAGACGACACTACCTTATTGCATCATGTGTAACTACACTCCATCTGCAGTAATAAAGAAGCCCTTCATCTTGCTGTCCACATCTTAAATTCATGGAAATAAATTAATGTAAAAAAAACTGTGATAATAATCCAAGCACTTAATTGTACCAAAAACAAAATTTGAATGAAACTGTGTAACCATGTTGTCAATTAAAGTGGAAAATAATAACAAAATCCAAAATCGTAATCAATAAATCAAAGCAGAAAATTTGAGTTACAAGTATATAAAACCCAACCCAGTTGAAAGCACGACCATGAACCAAGGACTGAAAAGCTGATACAGATCATTCGGAATAAAGTGAGCACTAAAGATTTAACCTTTGAAAAAAAATCACTAGCCGTTACTGCATATAAGTCAATATTAACAACAGTCACATTATTGTTTGTATAGTTGGTAGCGAATAATTGCATGTAGTTCCGTGTATTTTCTTATTTGAATACAGCGTTTGTGAAACATCATGAAATGCAAATGACCTCTCTGTATTTAATATACTTTAAAATATTTATTTAAGTTCTTACTGACATACCAACTGACTCTATAATTTTATTTAATTAGTGCCAGCACTAAGCGATGCAACTGAGTCGATCATCGTTGGCACATGCCGCTAATATGCTTCGCGTCACAGAGGTACCTAGTTTAAAATTTCACTGACAGATGGCATCAGAGTTAGGTTTTCACCACTTTGCATGGAAGCGAATTGCATCCAGTTTGTTTCTACGTTGTGTAGTGAATATGGGTTTCTGATAAACACATTCAAAAGTATTAGAAGTGACTGTTTATGAATATCATTGCTAAATTATGTGAAGTAATTAGTAATGTAAGTTGTTATGTTTTATGATCGCCAGCCTGAGTATCTGGAATTAGAAACAGTATTTTTTCCCATTCCAAACATTAACAAAATATGTTATTTATTGTTTCTCTTTACGTGCGTCGTCGTCTATAGTAAAGTATTGCCTTGATAAAAAGGGAGAAGGAATGCAAGTGTTTGGCCCTAGAGAGGAATGAAGTGTAGTCTAAATTGCCAGGGTTGCCAACATATTGGAAGCCAGATGCAGTAACATCACATTTTATAACAGGAATGGCTAGCTGCTTCTCTGGTGCAATGATGGTGGCATTCCTTAATAACAAAACGTCTCTCTTATTTCGTCAATGAAGAAAACAGTGCATGCTACAACTAAGCATTAATATAGAATTCCATAATATACTTTTAAGTAATATTATAGTGCTCAGCACTAGATGTTTCGACGTTTAATCACCCCTAAATGGATTTATTTGGCAATTAGTATAAATGACGCACTCAACTATTTTTCCGCCTGCAAGGATTGGGTGACTATGTTTGCTATCTTGAATCGTGTTTTCACGCTTGTGCGGTGTGTGCAGTTGCGTGTTTCTGGTTGATTGTAATATTATTTGTGAATTTGCATCATTTTTCCTATATAACGTAAAGAAAGAAAAATCCTCCGTGTAATTGCAAGCGGCAGTACGACATAATGTGTGTTGCGAAAGGCGTGAAGCAGTATGTGAAAAGAAGACAGTTGGAGAGTTGTTCCGTAGTGCAAACAATCACCTTTTCGCTTGGGATTTCGCCGGGAAAAGATACAATGCAAGGTATAATTATCACAAACTTTACTACACCAAAGCACTTGTTAAAAAAAATTAATTTTTTTTTTAAAATTGGCTAATCTTATTTTTAAGGTTTTGCATGTTTGTTTGCAAGTCGGATAGAGAAGCATTCGTATGCAGCGAAATAAATTGTCTATAGGTCACGTATTTAATATGTTATTTCCTGTATACAAATGCTCTTGATGTTAGACAAATTACCTTTTTTTCACTGTTGGTCTACAATTAATTTATTTTTTATTCGTACATTTTGGCCTAGGCAGGTTAGGCCCACATGTCTAGGCTTGCATTTACCTTCAAGTAAATTATTGTACGTCCAGAGTACCGTTTTCAGACGGAGAGAATATTGTTAATTTTAGCATAATATTTTTAAGTTGGTTTTGGAAGTTTATTGACTGTGAAACCTCGAGTAGTTAGAAATAGATCTGAATTTTTCTTAGGCATAACTGATTAGTAGATCCTACCTACAGCAATTCTAGCAATTCTCTTACAGATAAAACTTTAAAGACATGATTGGTTTTGTTGATAATAATCTTCAGAATGAATTATGTTTCAGACATCCTGGGATATAAGTTCTAATGTTCCACTCTTAGTTATCATTCCAGCACCTGTGTTATTACATACAAAATGTTAGATCATTACCTATTGGCTAGTACAATTTTCCAGAAGTCCCCATCATGGAGTTTGTTCGTGTAGGCATACTAAAGTAGTCTGCCTATGTTCATAAACTCTATTTCAAAGATCTTTGTGGAGGTATGAAACATCTGCACTTATTTTACACAATTTCTAATTCTAAAATATGTTTTATTTATACAGCACATCATGCGATGGTTTGATTATGTAATGATAAAAGCAGTTTTTTGTTGTGCAGATTACAAGATATGTGATATTGGCAGTTTATAATCAAAATTGTGAAGTATATTTTACAGGCCTTACCTTTAAAAAGATTGATCAGGTCATTAATTACTTTCAAGTGTACCTGATACACAAAAGCCTCACTTCAACAATAATTGTACAGTGAATCCCCCTTATTTACACTTTACAAGGGACCAGCAAAAATGGTTGTGAAATGCAAAAGAGTGTAAAAAAATAAGTACGGATATACTGTAAAAACAGTAATTGGCATCAAATAAAAACAATGAAAATTACAGGACAGTATTAAAAATCAGGGGTTGCAAATAAGTTTTTCTCACTGACTAAAATTCCATCAAGATTACTGAGCATACAATGTAAATAAGCCTTTTTAACTTACACTACCAATTTCTGTTCTATACCAATAGGTTCTAGAAGCATTATTCCCGGACTTTGTGCACGTGTTCATGCTCGCACATTAAAATTTTTAGTGGTAACCATAGGCTGCAGATTTTATATAACAAGCTTTTTAGGGTACTATATTACTTTTTCCACACAGGAGAACATCTTACTTTGGACAGCATCCACTCAGCAGTAATAGAAAGTGGAGGGACAGGGTTCACTGGAAGCAGGACATTGTGTCGCCTAATTAAGGACTTGGGATTTTCATGGCAATATTGTAACAGGAGAGCCTTGCTGGAAGAACCAAAGAATGTGATCTTTAAAGAACAAGGATTTTACATTTAAATATCATTAATAGAAGACTATACGTCAGTTAAATTATCACTTCTGTTGAACTAGCTGAAATTTAAAATGCATTATTGCTGTGATGCATAACACATGCTGATCAATTTCTGTAAAATTGATATCTTGCACGCAACAGATGTCATACAGTTGGAAATGTTATGCTAAAATTAAATACTAATTTTTTTGACATATTTTCTAGATTAGGAACTTTTAACATTTTCCAAAGTAATACTTGATTAATGTTTGCATTAGATAGCTAGGGGCAGACTGGACTGTACTTATGCAGAGCATCTTTGATTTACTTGATGTGCTGGGTTATTTACTCATCATTCACATACACATAGGCCGTACTATTGCTTCATTACTGAACTTGTAAATAATTTTAATTACGGTAATGACCTGTAGTTATACAGTATTATACCAACCTGTTTTGACAGTCAGGTGTAAGTATATGATGGCAGAAGGATACGTAGTCTGTTTGTTTACAAGGTACCACTTTCATTCGACCTGTCAAAATCAGGCAAACCCTGGCGGTACAAACTATAGCAAGATGGAAGAATGTTACATAACGTATATAACAAAAACAACCATCAGCGTCACAAAAGCAGACTGTATAAGCTTGTTATATATAAATATATGTTAGTTCCAACTTCCAAGGATGAGTTAGCCTAACCTTATTTTGTCTTGACCAAACTGCACCTCCAACATTTGGGAGAACACTCGTATTTCCTTATTATTTCATCCCACAACTTCTTCTGTTTGTCCACCTCAACCCATATTGTAGCCAACCTCTTGTTTAGCCACGCTTTTTCAATGCAAGGGCATGGGAATGAAAACACAAACATTCTAGGACTACAATTTTAATCTGATTTAGATCTAACTGTATAACAAATACACTGCCGTACAACTTAGCACTCAAATCTCATCAACAAGTAAAAAAACTGTTACGATAGGATCATTTTTCCGATCCAAATTTTACATCAGTAAACTGCATCATAGTGTTTCGCCCTTCCGGTGACGAGACCGAAAGATAACAGAGCGAGACAGGACTGAGATAAACGTATGTATATATATTTATATATATACACAGCACACAGCGCTGACCTGGGCGCTGCGACACTCTGCTTAAAGCATAACGCATAAGAACTAGACAAAAAATCTTTTTATATATGTACATACAACAGCACAAAAGAAATATACGCTCATCACGCACAGGCGATCATAGGTACCCCTGTTCGGAAGCGAAACGCTAATAAATACTTACACCTTTTACAAATCGATCTCTTGCTGACAGCCACACACATAGCATGTAAATACCTCTTAAATCATCAAAATTTGTCAATATCTCTTTGATCTTAAACAAATTATAGCAATACAGATCATTTTCATAGTAATCTGAGTAAATAATATACTTTTATAAACCTAACCTACTTTCAATGAACCATTCTTGGCAGTAGCATATATTACATTGCAAATATTTGCATGGACACAACACATTTCATACTTTCAAAAATAAAGGATAGAAACTGTAGAGTAAAATAATCATAATAAAAAACAAAAGCTACTCAGCAGCAAGCAACCATTAAGTTAAATTAAGAACCTTATGTAAATCTCACCATGATATTAGACCTAACAAAACAGTACAAAAGGCCATTTATCCACATTAAGCCAGTATTGCCATAGCAAAAAAATCTACTATAAGTGGAGAACAGCATTTTTCTTTTCTCTTGCTTCAATTCCTGCATGTATGCAAGACTTGTAGGATAAACTCTCTCAAAAACAGAGAAATATTACAGTAGCAAGACTCACGTAATTCTAACAGAATGTAGAAAAAAAACTTCTTATAAAAATGGCTATGGTGCCATATATTGTAGATTTCAGAACACATGAAATAAATTACAGGAGACTCACATATGAGCAATATGCCATAAATACAAATTTACTCACATCTGCTTGGAGGAAATAATTTACAATGAGGGAGAAAATATGTGCTCACCAAGCACGTGAAACATCACGAGGCTGATAAAACAAACACACAAATGACAATGTAATAAAAACTTCCTGTTTAAAAAATTTTACATAGATTTCTCGACGATCAATGCACCTAGAGCACTTGTTGCAACTAAACATAACTGCAGAGAGCACTTTTAGCTGCACCCGATGGCAGACGACTTTTTCTTCAGTACGATGTCTTTTATGTTCAGATGGACCTTCTCTTTCTGTTTCGGCGGAACCGAGTTGAAGCAAAACCGTTTAAATGCTTCCAATTCTCGCTCTGCGTCGTCAATGTCCCCATTCTCGAGATCAATATCCTTTGGTGCAAAAACATTCTCTGGAAAAAAAATCAATAAAACAAGAGTATAAACACTTACACCTTCCTTTGACGATGTTTTGTCAGTACAATAATCCCCCGAGGTACGAAACCTGCGACTTACAACAATTCAGTTACAAATAAACTACAGGGAAAACAAAATATACATACATATAGTTACATACACACACACACACACACTATTTACGTGTGTGTATATATATATATATATAAATAAAAAATTGCACATGAATGTTTCACGTGGCCGCAGAGGCAACAGCGCTCATCTATCTCTCTAATGCTTTGTGTCGTTGACCTTGCAGCTAAAATACTTCAGACAATGTCAGACTTGCCAACTTTTCAAGAAGAGAATCAGTAAAATGACTACTAAATGTTAAATTTTTAAAGTAAAATGCACGCAGCAATTTTGTGTCAAAATTCACGACTCCCACGTTTCGGCCAGATAAATGCAAATTTATCAAATAAAGAAAGATTGTTAACAGGTTTACAGTTTCAAGAAGTTAGCATACATATAAATATGACTGGACTTATTTACTTGGACATACTCCATTGCGAAATAAATGACTGTCAAAAGGAAACTAAAAATAATACAAGAAAACATAAATAAGCAGAGTATGCTTTAGTCATCAGGATGCATACACAAAATGAAATTCCAAAACTGGAATCTGGTCAGATAAAAACAAGGAACAAGCAGAAAATAAAAGAAATAACAAGAATATAAAAATAGCTAAGTTGACATGCGACACAACGATGAGACGAGACAAAAACACAAACAGAAATACAACAAAACAACACAACGATGAGACTAAATAAAACACAAATATGTCGGACACAAAACAGAAAAAACAACGACGACACAAATGATGAGACGAAACAAAACACATTAGTTTTCCAAACAGTCAGTATAAACGACGTTTCGGGAACTGGAATCTGTTCCCGTCATCAGGTAGACACACAGGGTTCAGGAACACGAGTGCGACTGACCACTTCATTGGCATACTTTTAAAAATAATGAGTTTGCTTTTCAGAATAAATAAGTATAATTTTATAAAAACACGTAATTTTTGCGTCGAAGACAAGTGAACGCGATTCAATGATAAAAAACTGTAAATGCTAACATTTTTGAAGTCTCGGATCGCCGAAAATTTGTCAAAATTCTGATAACGACCCCTCCGAAATAACGACCCTATTCCCGGGAACCGTGAAGGGTAGTTAAATCGGGAGTTGACTGTACATTCCCTAACGTAACAACTGTGGCCGAACATAACATTTTTGGTTTGTATTGACCACTAATTTCATCACTAAGCCTAGTTTAGGTGTTCATTTGTAAGTGAATTATAATAAAATTCAGTAAAAATAAATTACAGTACGTGGGGAATTTTATTTAGCCATTTTGTGCAAATGCGACCACAGCCGAGCACCCAGCGCAAGTGACAATACGGTAGAACCTTGGTTTAACGAAATGCCACAAGACCCAAAAATATTTACGCTAAATCAATGTTTCGTTTAATCACACTTCATATTTTTTCACCCTCCCCAAAAAATTAATCCTCTGGCATGTTTCGCCAAAATTTAAGGAAAATTAAAAAAAGTATGTTAGCTCAAAGCAATAACAAAACACATTTACCATTAACAGGTAAGCCACAGCTATGAAAGAAATAAAATCAGCAAAGAAAAAAATCAGCAAAAAAAACTTCCAGTGGAATACTCGGCGAGCATGCACATGGGGAGTTCAGCCGCCCACGTGCCATCAACACATGAGAAGTGATGACTAACACCGCAGAGCCGTCAATCTTTCCGTCCGGATTGTTTAAGCTTATCTACGGAAAAATAAGTATACACTGCGGCCAGCGGAAATATTTTTAATAGACTTACTGCTGCTTCACAAATGTTTTTGTTATTTTTTGAAAGGTCCCAAAATTACAGTTAAATTGAAGTTTCCATTAAATAGGGGTACGAAAAATCGAGTTCGACTGTACTCCTTTACAAAAAGTCACTAGGCTATCACGGGATGAGTGAATGTCCAGATCATACAAAATGCTTGAACCTAAAAAAAGAACTACAATAATTTCTTGCAAGCATTCGACCTCAATCCGGTTAATCTGCGGTGATTGGTGGAAAACCCGGTGACGCGATTAAGGGAACTAGGCTAACTACCGCAGATTACTTATTGTTTGTACAGAAGAACCCCAATTTTATAAAACGTCACGGGAACCCAAAAATGTTTACTCTAAATCGACATTTCGTTAAATCCAAATTCACAAATTTTCACCCCCCCCCCCTTTTCTTGCAAATAAAAAAAAAAAATGTTAAATCCTTAAGCACGTCTCGTCGGAATTTAAGGTAATTTTTAAAAAGTCAGCTTAAAACAATAACAAAACACATTTTCATCAACAGGTAAGCTACAGCCATGAATGAAAAAATAGGCGAAAAAACTTTATAAAACTTCTAGTGGAACGCTTGACGAGCGTGAGTAAGGCTGCTCGCGTGCCATCAACACGTGAGAAGTGATGACAAATACTGCCGAGCAGTCAATCTTTCCGTCTCTCTCCCGCCCGCTCCACCAATAAATTTCGGGAAATTCCAATGAAAAGTGTTAAAACAAATTGCAATGACAAATTAATTACAAATTTGCGTTACAACAGTAAAAAAATTAATACGTGTAGCGGCCATTGTAGCTTGTTGGCAGCAGCGCTCGTGAAACAAACTGATATGTCCGCTTGCAAAGAATACAGTGCAATCAAGCTGTTTTTTTTTGGCACCGGAGAAACAAATTATTTACGTTTATGGTAGTAAATTTGTTGTATAAAGTTCGTATGAATAATATAATTTATGAATTTTTTTTAATAAATTCTCTGATTTTATCACGGGGTGCAACATAAAATAATCATGCTGGACACCACTGCATTCTATCCGTAATAGAGTTAATCAATAGAGCACGCTGCACTGTAGCAGATTCTAACAGAGACACAAAGCATTACCTGTGAATCAGTTCCTGTGCTGTAACAGTTACATACATGATTGTTCAATCACCAGCTGCTAGGTTGAAGATCTAGGCTTGCACTTGTTACGCACCTTTTTGCGAAAATATAAGTTTCTAAAAGTGGGGTGCGGGTGGTACATTGGTCAAACTGCACTTGGGCCGTTTTGCACTGACGAAAAAGCACTGACGTAGTACAACTTGCCATCTTTATCCTTAAGCAAGGTATTGTGCGAGGTAGAGTGAACCCTAGGTTTTTGACGAATGACTTAATTAATTCACGTAACGGCTGTGATAACCATGTGGAATGATGTCAGCCGCGCGGCTGTGTTGTGCACGGTGCAGACGGTTGAAGATAGGATGGAATGGGCGGGTGGAGTGAAGCGAGTTGGGTGGGGGAGGAGGTGGGAGGTAGAGCCAGCAGCAAAGGTCACGTTCCATTCGATGTTGCCACGTTGCAGCTTGCTGCGCACAAACATCTCGAGCATGATAGCGAAGCACAGCACATACCGTTAAGTACAGAGTGGTTTCATATGTGTATTCATAGCTGAAAGTAGAAATGAGTCTTAAGAGGCTGTGTTCATTCACAGTTGCGGAAAAATTAAAGATTACTAGTGAAGCGGACGAGTTCGGTAACTGTGCTGCGGGAAGATTCCTTACAGATGCAGTTCTAGACCAACGGCTGTGACAGACCTGTTTTTACTTTATTTTTTTATTGTTTTTTGTGTAATTTTGCTCTTAACTTTGACCTATCAAGTAAAAAAATACCACATACGTAAGTGTGAATTTAAGTATTTTATGTAGAGCATACCATGTTTACATTATGCACTGTTCTTCCTTAGGTAAATATTTGTGAACTAAGTTGCGTGACTGGGATGAGACACGTGCTTTATCGATCGTTCATTGCCGAGCGCGAGATAAGGAGGCGGGAGTGAGAGAGCAAACGGTAACAGCTGAGCTGGCAAGGTCACGCTCGCGCCAGTCAGATCTTATCTGTCGCCCGCTACAGTGCCACGCAGCACTCACCCGGCTTCTATTCGTTATTGTTATTAAACATCTTGACGAAAAAAATATACATTTTACTTTGTAATTCTTTAATATTTATGACTGTTTAGAACTAAACTCTCTTCTCAAACGATTTTCTACACACAGATCTGTTCCAAAACGTTTTATCCCACAATGTCATTCTAAAAATCAGGGTGCGGGTCTTACACAGGGGCAGGTGGTACGTGGGTTTATACGGTACTCTCTTTTCGTTCCTCGACGGATAGTTTAAGCTTATTTACGGAGAAATAAGTATACAGTGTGGCCAGTGGTAGTATTTAAATAGACTTACATTACAATTTATATTCCAATTTATCAAATTCAATTGTTTCATACAATATTTTTTTATTTTTTGAAGATTCCTAAAAATTCTTTAGTTAAATCGCTGTTTTCGTTAAATCAGGGTTCTACTGTACCTCAATCTGCAGTGATCGGGAAAACCTGGTGACATGATGGAGAGAACTAGACTAACTGCAGCAGGTTACTTGTATGTATCTCGTTAATCTTGTTTCATTACCCTTTTTTGTTGTAAGCAGATTTTTTGTATTGTTTTACAAATGGTGTATTGTAATTTTAAAGCACCTGAAACGTTTTTCAAATTATTGATGTAAAAATGTTGAGGCTTGTAAAATCTGTTACAACTGAATAACGACTATAAATAATAAATGAGTTACCTACGTAAATGTCCTGGTGAGAAGTGAGTTCAAATTTTCCTTAGGTACCTAACCTAAAATTTTTTACTCCAAAACGTAACCTTTCGTAACTCGAATGATGACTGTTCTGAAAACTACAAGCCAATAAATATTTTCATTTTCAAAAAACACTCAAACACACTAACTCATTTTTTTTATGCAATTTATTTTATGTAGCATTATATTTTCCTCATCTCAATGCAGAAAATAAATGGTTTCTGTCCCAGAACTATATCATTAAAGGTGACAGAGCTCCACTGAATATAATTTAACATTTAATTCCCCCTTCTTGTGTTCTCATCTGGATTCAGGTAAGCAGCACCCTTAACTAAATACATAAAAAGTTAAAAGAAATAATCAGATGCAGCATACAGCTTAAAATTTTGAAAATTTTAGTTTAACACAGCGTAGGTCTACACTTCTACACAACTACGTTACAAAAAATATAGTTAATGAAGTCCCTTATTTTTCCTAAACAACCATTAATGCTAAAACTGTTATTTAAACAACTATTCAATTGTCATTATACTTTCAGGAAACATAAGTATTCTTTTGTAGTTTCATTTTATGGAATTATATTTACACAACGCAACAGCTGAAGATGATGATAGTGAAAAGTGTACTAACCAACAAGGTTCCAGTCATCTGCATGGTCATGGTCATTGGCAGACTTCTTCTTTTTCCTCTTCTTCTTAGCGTCGTTGAGGGCCTGGCTCTGGGCGGCCGCCACACGACTGGCGAAGCTCTGTGTGCCGTCCACCAGGCGACCAGGCACGACCATCGACTTGCGTGGATCCGAGAGGCAGGGCTGCGGTGCGGTGGGCATGCGCATGCGAGGGGGCACGGAAACACCCACTGGCGTGCTCTGGACCTGCCTGCCGTTCTGAGCAGTTATCTTCCCCGGATGGATGCCGTTCACTGCACTGAACTCCACCTGGGATGGAACCCTGCTTCTGGGAATGCTGCTGTCACCAACAGGATATTTGGCCGCAGGCAGGGAAACATTCTCCTTGCCTTTCGACGCAACACCGTTCACGACTGCACCAGCTGGCGTCTTCTTCCCTACCTTCCCACTCGCAACATTACAGCTTCCGTTCTTCTTTGCAACGTCTCCGTTCATCACCGGGACAGGGAACCTAGCAGCAGGTTCCATCGCTGGGTTGCGGATGGTCACCGTCGAACCGTTCACCTTGAAAATAGCTTGCCCCATGTAGACACGAGAATTAGAATTCATGCTGGGGGCATGGCCGTTTTGTTTCTGGGACGGCAGAAGCAAACATGGTTGAGACTGTGCCCTGACGTTGTTGGTGCTGCGTCCAGTAACACTACTGCTATTGGTGAGGTTAGTGACAGGGACAACACGAGTAGGCTGCTGTCCAGACGGCAACCTAGTAACTCCAACACTGTTGCCAACGCCATTCACTGCAGCATCACTGGTGCCAGTCTTGTTCTTCTTTTTGTTCTTCTTTTTGCTTCCTCCTCCAGCTGCATCCTCCCGAAACTCTGGAACAGGAAGAAAAAAAACAAATCATTATACTGATGGGACTGTTCTCACCACTGAGGAATTCCTGACAAATTGCAGCAAATGTATATAACATTGTTGTTGAACCCCGTTATAAAGTTTTTGAAGTGACCAACAAAAAGTCTACTTTATTAATGGGAAAACATTACAAGGAGGGTAATTTTCTACTACCGTATTTGCTGGCGTGTAAGACAACTATTTTTACATATTTTTGGCCATCAAAAATTGCTACACGTCTTACATGAAGGTGTGAAAATTTGTGGTAACCTAAAATTCGTTTGAAAGTTAAGCTGTAAGCTACGGCGATGTAGGATGTTTTAAGGATTGCGTTTTCCATCACAAATGAAAACAAGTACCCCATTTTTTGATCAAATTTACGGTACGAAATTTTGATGAGCAACATACTCGTGACATAGCCCACTTTTACCTCACAGCGAAGAGCGCGTCACTTGGCGATCGATACAATTGGAGCATGTGCCTAAATTCTTTGTCTCGCCAGCAAATTACCTCGGGAGGAGGCGTGAGACGATGACAGATTTGGAACTCTACTACGCACTACGTCACGCGGCATTCGCTCTGGGCAAGCCAGCAAGTCAAACTTGTAGACGCAAACAGGCATTGAAACTAAAATAGTCATTAATCGCAAACCACTCATTCAAACCACTTCAAATATTTTATAATGTATTTATGAACTGTTCTGTCCATAATGATGCATGTTAATTTTTGCAACTTAAATTATGTCATTATTTAAAAAATAATTTGTTAGTGACGTATTACAGACAATCTATGGAAAATGTAGCATAAATTACAGTAAGCAACACACTTTTTTGTTTTTGGAGATCGGTGGACGAAAGGAAGAGGGTACTATAAATTTTATTTCTATAACCTTTATAAGTTGCATGTAGCGTTATGGTTTTGGTGGCAGGTTGAACACAGAGAATACGGTAATTCAGTCGCCGCGCACGCCTGGTTCGAACGGCTAGTAGAAACACTGTTCGGTCACACCACACTTTCTTTTTCAATTCTCACATTTGTATTTGTAAATAAAACGAAAGTGCTAACAAAGTACATGAGACGTGCGACGTGTGATACAACACTAAACACGCAAAGTGAAATAAAATTACCGGCATTATCCGGCCTAAGTAGACCACGACGAACTATTGACGTTGCTATGGTATCCTGTAACATGATTTTCATTTTGCGCCAATCTCTATTACACGACGCTGTGATGTATTTATTACGTACTGCGCAATTTTCTATTTATTCTTCTTTATTAATTACTTTTAACTTCTCACTCACTGTAAACGAATGCAATTGTCTTTTGACATTTTGATTTCTAAAAGAAGTATCAAAATACTGACGTACAGAGTCACTACAAAAACACTTATCTGCTACGCACCGAGAACAATGCCGCCTAAACACGTGACTACGATTGCGCCTCCAGCTCAGCATTCCTCCGCCTGAATGGCTGTGTGCGTGTGTGCCTAGCCTACCACACTGTTGTCAAGTCTCTGCACGCACCAGTTACCTACCCATGTAGCACACGGACTTCAAATATAATTTATCCATGTAAGCAGTGCACCCCCATTTTTGTAATTCAAATTTTGGGAGAAAACAAAAAAGCTGCGCTGGGTACATGGGCGAATACAGTACACAAAATAAACTAACATGACGGCATGATGTACATGGTTGCCAGACATCAGTATTCTTATTTCTCGTGAAATACATATAAGGGGGCTTATGTGCAATATTTTAGCTTTTCCAAATTTTAGTTTCAAAACTTGAGGGGGGGGGGGGCGGCTATGTGCGCATAAATACGATATTTTGGAGATTCACCATTTTAGCACTGAAAGTTTCTTGCAATGCCTGGAAATTCATGATGAAAAAATAGTTTCCAACATGTGACATTGCAACAATGGCGCATCTCTAAAACTGTTAGTTTATTCTTTTGTTTTGGACTTCAATGGTAAGAAGGAAATTAAATTACAATCATGCATGCAGTAGAACCCCTTTTTTACACACCTAGTTTTTACATTTCGCTGCATTTTATAACAGTTTTAACAGGTCCGGTGAAAAGTGTTAAAAAAAAGGGTAAATAAGGGAACGAATTGCTCAAACAAGAGGATAAACAGTTCAAATGTTTTAAATGAAATATACTAACCGCAAGATTGCATGAACAAATTTATACTCTTATACTAAGTATGTTACAAAGAATGGCAAACGCTTGTATACACTGTAAATTAAAGATAAAAATGTATGTTGTAGTAATACGGCAATAAAAGAAGCTCACCTCTAGGAATGCTCAGATCATCCTTCATCTTGCCAGTGTCGACGACTATCACATTGGAACTGGCGACGCTGGCACCAAACCCAGCGACATGGGCAGAGTTTCCATGGGGTACTGCCGCCGACGACCTGGCGCTCTCCGGGCGAGGTGACTGCTTCTTGTGGAAAGGCACGGCCGAGTTGTCGACCTTGGTGATGGTGATACCCGGTGGCAACTTGAGACTCTCCAGACTGAACGAGCGAGTCCCAGCTGCTGGGTCCTGCTTGCCCTTCCCAGACAACGATGATGGCGTGCTTTCCCGTTGGCCATTTGCTATTCCCGCCACCTTCAACGACACCTTCGCCGCAGCGGCGGCTGTCGGGTTCTGGGGCTTGACGGAACTTGCTGGGAGTTTCGCCGCAAGAGGCTGAGGCTGCAGCTGCGGCACATTTTTCGCAGAGGAATGCTGAGCGACTGGCTTGCTTGGAGGGGATGGTGCAGGCTGCGTGACAGCCGGGACGATCACAGATTGATTGCAACCATTCTTGTTCTTCTTCTTCTTCCCACCACCATTCATACCAACTGCATTGCAGTTAGTGGGCGCAGATCGACACGTCGACCCCTGGGGGTGCAGCGGCTCGCTCACCACCTTTGATTTGTCTTGAGAAGGAAGCACTGCACATGTCAAAACAAATACGTAAATGCTGGCCTCTGACAGTGTAATATCCATCTCACTAACATTATCAAAACAATACCACATAGTTCTTGCAACGAAACACATATCTGCTAGTAGTGGAAACTGTTTTGAAGATATAATTACAATATGAATGATCCATAAATGTCATTCTAAAAAAAAAAAGTTAATTAGAGGTGCACAATATGATTTTATTGATTACAGATACAATTATTAATTACGAGACTAGTCTGCAGATTCCAGTTTGGTTACTGATAAGTATGTTCCTACAAATTTTTCAATTTGTTTTATGGTTAACGTAAGAAAATGCAATAAAAATATTACAATAAAATCACATACTGCACAAACATTACTTTACCTGGCAAACAAACAGCTGATTCTCAGGAAATTTTTTTTGCAAGTAAGAAGTTTTAAAAAACAATATTTTGTGAATAGTTTATGTTTCGTTGAACAAAAGACACATGTACTGATGTAATAAAAGCTTTCATGGAGTACAATAGAATGAGGTAAAGTCATTGTCTTGGTTGAACCGACATAGGAACATATTTAAGAACCAATAAAAGGTATTTCAGACATATATGTATGCTCGTTAGCAACAAATAGACGTGAAATGTCTATTCGATTTCATTACTATAAGACCTTGACCAGCTTGTACATTGTAGTTTCCTTAAAATTAACTGTTGAAGGGAAAACAAACGCAGGTTTGTGTAGTACATTTAAATGGGCCTTTCAGAGCTGATACAGTGTCATGTCACAAGATAAGAGCGAGACAGACATGGCGCGCAACGGCACACCAGTATACATACTTGGTGTGTTAAATCCAAAGCCAGAGGTAACATTGGTCATATAACACATTTTCAGAAGTGATGATGTGCCTCGTGCCTTACCACCTCTCCAATTATGACAAGTTAGGGAAGAACTGTTGATACACAGCTAATAGCCAAGGTTCTTCTGTCTGTTATCACACTACTGTATATAGGTCATTGGGGATAAAGTGAGCACTAAAGATCTAACCTTTGAATAAAATCACTAGCTGTTACTGCATAAACACCACCATCAACAAGATTTAATTTAATGCTTGTATGGTTGGTAGCGATTCATCACATGTAGTTCCTTGTATTTTCCTATTTGAATACAACATTAGTGAAAGAATATCAGATGAAAAAGACCTCCCTGTATTTAATATACTTCAAAATATTTATTTATGGTATTATTGACATTTCTACTTACAGTATAATTAAACTTAATTGGCGCCAGAATAATGTGACGCTACCGCCAGCCTCAGGTCATCTTGCATGTCAGCGCTTGCTCCGCGCTTCAGACAGTTCAAAATTCCAACAGGTGGCATCAGAGTTAGGATTTCGCCATTTTTTCGTCGCTTCGCCAAGTTGCATAATTTGCTTGTGTTTGCCTGTTGTGCGTACACATTCGAAAATATTGTAAATTACTATGAATATCATTGCCAAATGATGTGAAACCATCCGTATTCTGTAAATTATGTTGTACGTTTGCCAGCCTAGAAACATTATACTTTTTATTTCACATATTAAGAAAATACGTTTTTTTTACTGTTTCTGGTAAGTGAACTGTTGTTCATGGCAGTAGAAGTGAACGAAACAAATTCTTGAATTGTGTGGTGAGTCACAAAATCAAATAAACTATAACTGCATTTACAAGATTTGTAACGGTAATAGTGCGTGTTGTAATTAGTCTATGGACAGAAACCAGTATTATAAGACGTTAACTGGCAGGTATATATAACCATGATTACTTTTTATTATATCTTATATTCAGCCCTCATGCATTTAATGAGTAGATATTGTAGATAAAATTTATCCGAGTAGTTTAATGTAGTCGTAAACACTGCACGACCCTATGTTAATAAAAGCACGTAGCAATATTTATGTTTACATACGGCGGAAAGATATAAACTGGCACAAAATAGATATTAATGAGTGTTTTTTTGAGTGCCCACTTTATTCCGAATCACCTGTACAAATGTAATTCTTCAAAGATCCAACACCATTTATTTAAATTTGCTTACTGCTTTATGCTCAAACTGCAGTTCATACTTTTACCTAGCTCTCCCATGTTTAGCTTTATTATTCGCTCACAAATTTGTCGAAAAATTTTACATCTTTCTAACAACACTGTAAATTTTCCACAGCAACTGTCAATGTAAGCAACATTTTCAAATAAACGTAGTTCCTACTCGCCACAAATAAAAACTACAAAATTGTTGACTATAGTGCTAGCCGATTACGGGGTAAAAAAATACAGGTCGCAGAACGCATCAACTCTACACACCATTTAATACTTCGTAAGTAAGAAAATTCCATGGTTTATTCAAAATGATAAATTTCCATGCTGATCATCAGACTAAAAAGCAAACAAGCTATGCATGTACACAACACTAAATGTGCACATCAGAATAGTATTTTAATGTTGTGCTCAGCCGTTTTGCTCAAAGTACAACACAAATCTGTACATAAACTTATCCATGGTTGCAGGAGCTATTTTATTTTTTATATTTTTGGTGAGAAAGTAATGTTAACTGACAAACAAATTTAAAGTAACAGAATGACATGTGGCACGAAGACACTTTAAATCACAAGTAATGAAGATGACTGCTCGTAGTAGAAAGGATTTAACTGTAATAAGCGTAATAAAAAAAGTTTCACTAGCTGGCAAAGTTATCTGTTAAAGAATCACAGCTGTTATGATTATAAAAACAACTACATATTACAATAATCTGTATCAGCATTGGTGCACCACTATTAACAATTCTCTCTGTGTACAATATAAGTAAAGTATATTGCATACCTGCCAACTTTTCAAAATGACCATCTGTAAAACCTTTCCAGAATGTCACATTTTTGCGTAAACTGCACGCGGCAATTTTTGTGCCAAATCATGTCAGTCCCCATGTCATATAAACTGAACACATAACAACACATTTAATACTTCAAGTTTGTTTTTAAGGTAGGCCTAGTTATAAATACTTAAATATGTAAAAACAATTATTTGCTAGGGGTGTGCGAACAGTCGAAATTTAGAATATTCTTCAAATAGTAAATCTGTACTATTCGTATTCGAAAAACGAATACCAGATTCCCAAATTTCAAAGTATTCAAGCAATTTTGAATAGCGAATTTTGAACAAATTCTTAAAATAATATGAGCCCGTAACAAGGCTATTTCTACTTACACGCATAACATAATTTAACGGATTTACTACTTTCACAGGGTTAAAATAAATATACCGGATAGAATTGACAATCATATACAGTATGTTTCAACGTAAATATTTACATATACACGTGGCATCACATTTGTGGCCATAGATATACTCGCGCAAATACTCATCACTGAATACTTGGCACTTGAAGCATTGCAATAGAGTGGAACCTTGTTAATACAAAGTTCTCATTAATACAAAGCGAATTTTATTACCCTTCGAATGGGACAAGAAATTTAATACATAATTATTTTAATGTTTAATAAAATTTTTTCTATGCATTAAACTATGCAATTTCAAGTTCTCAAGTAAAAGGAAGTCATTGTGGTGAAAAGACAACGTATTTGATTTGCGGGAATCAACAGAGTGACCAAAATTTTAGAAACCTTTTTTAGAGGTTTTAGTGAACACCTGTTAATACAAACCTCATTAGTATTACAAACAGCCAAAATAATGGTCCCTTCAGGTTAGTATTAAAGAGGTTTGACTGTACGCGCTAACGGAACATCTCAATATACACAAGATGGCGGCAGTGGTGGTCACGTCGCCGTCCTAAGACAGTGATCACAGCGATAGCCGCAGCAAAAGTTTGATGTCTACCTAGTTACCGTGCATACATCTATGACAAGGTGTTTAACGATGTTTGTTTACGTTTAACGCAGTGCCGTATATTTACATAAAATGTTTGCTGCAGCTGCGGGGAAGCTGCTATATTTAGATTTACCGTTTTTCTACTACTTTTACTTTTCACGGGAGTGCATGTGCGCGGCTGCTCGTTGAGTGTGCAAGATGGTGCTTTGTTTGCACGGGTCGGCGTGGACCAATGAAAAGACAGGCAATTTAAATTTAATGTTGTAAATTAAAATGTAATTATGATTTTCAAAGCAGTATTTTCACTTCACAGGTTGTTTAAAAGTATAAAGATTGTAATTTGTCTTTATATTTAATTTAGTTTTAGCTTTCTGTTATGTTTTTACCTTGGAGCGTTGGGTGGCCGCCAGAGGCGCTGCAGTGAGAGAACAAGCGTTGCGGGGTTGGCCATTTTTACTTGTTGATCAGATGTGAAGGAAGATGGGTATGTCGAACGGTGCATGGGCTGTGTGGGAGCGAGGTGGCGTAGCAGCCATGTGTAGTTGCCTAAATTTTATGTAAAATCCTTCGTTGCTTTCTGTAGCCGAGCGGAGGGCTTGTGCTTTCGACGAGGATGGTATAAGTAAGAATATGTTGTGACGTGTTTGGCACTGTAGGAACTTTGTTTGAAATACTTCATAAGTTTTTTGGGTTGAGCTGTTCTCTCCCGGGAGCGTCCGGTTTTGACTATGATTTAAGTCTATCATGATTGCAATCTACCTGTTTCCGTGTGTAGAAGTTGAATTTTAAAGTTAATAATAAAAAAAAACCAGCCACGCCAACAAGTTGTAAGTTATTTGAGTAGCCTTCTGAAGTACTTTATCAACTGACCACTATACGACCACAACTGGCCACTAGCGACAGTGTAGCTTCTTTCATACAGCCCCGTAACACATTTCTGGTGCCGTGACCAGAATTTGTTGTTGTATGTAAGTCGCCCGACCCGTCACAATGAATTAAAATGGCCAAAACATCTTTTTCAGCTGTTTGTGTAGTTTGCAATTCAGAAATTAACGTGACGAAAGTGCAGATCCAAGGTATTCGTTGGGATGAAATTAGGGCAGTTTGTACTAGAACTTTATGCATCGCTAATATGTACAGTATTGTGACCTTGTAAACATTTTTGTAAGTAAGCAAGGCCATGAATGATGTAGTTAATGTGAGTGTACTATGGTTAAACATTATTTCTATGCAGCTATTCTACGAATGTTTCCAAATGTGAAATACACAGGAAGTTAACCCATTATTTTACCAAAATTAGTTTGAAATATGATTAGTTATTAACACTATATTGTTTCCTACACACAAAGATCTAATTTTTCATAGTAGGTATTGTAATAATTTAATACATATTAACTTAGTTTTCAAATATCGGTAGTTAAATTTTTCTAAAAATATTACAGAAAAGTACTTTATCTATATATCTTTCTACATGTAGGGAAGAAGTAAACTAGATCAGCAGTGCCACCTGTAGTAAGAACTTGTTTACAAAAACAATTTTGTGATTTCTCACAAACATAATAAAAGAAGAAAACTGAGAATAAAGCAGTATATTGCTGTAAGAACAAGTACAACGTAACAAAAACATACCGTATTGGCCTGAATATAAGACGATACTTTTTCCAAAATAAAGAATTTATAAACACGGGGGTCGTCTTATAATCGTAGCCTACAATTTTGAGGTTACATTTTCAATGTGTGTTAAAATAGAAAAATATGTACAGTAAAACAATTGAAATGTCACGGTATTAAAAAACGAACGTGTTTTACGTACCACTTTTACGTAAAACAAATAAGATAGCCAATAAAAGTTTTCACGTTTCATTGTCATAAAAAAGCGTAAACATTTTTCTATTGTTCGGTCGACGTCATAGAGTAAATAAAGTCATGGATATGCAACTACATAGAAGTAACATCTGCAAGCGCTGAAAGCACCATCTTGTCGCTAGTTCTACTGAGCGACACGTGCATTACAGCGCTGTTGTAACGATCTCGTCACTAGTTCTTGTGAGCACCGTGCATATCGCAGCACCGTCACGACCATTTTGTAGCATTTTATTAGCCTATGCATATATTCGTCGCTAGTTTCATCTTTGGTGAATTCGTCTTTATTATTTTTGATAAACAAACTGTTTTAAATAACTGCGTTAAAATGGGCCGTGATAAAGTTGAAAAGCATGGTACAATAACACAAGAAACACATAAAGGAGAGATACGGAGTTACGATGCGAGTTTTAAAGTTACGGTAGCAAAATACGTTGTAACAACAAACAATTGTGCTGCCGCGAGACGGTACAACGTAATCGAAGCAAACTTTCCCAGTTTGCGGAAAGACCTTCCAAAATTACAAAACACTGCGACAGAACACGTCGAGTATTTCTAGGCCCAGCGAAAGACATGATGAACTTGAAATACCTATTTATAAATATTCCAAAATAACGGGGTTCAAGAAATGTTGCATTTCGAATGCATTTGATGGAAGCGAGGACAATCTTTATTTTTCTATTTATATAATTTTTTTGTCAACATTCAATAAAGTTATACAATAGTATTGAAGATAAACAGATTTTACTGCAAAAGGAGGTAAGGGTAGTCTTATATTTGAGTCCAGTTTATTTTTTTATTCTGCTACTTTTAAAAGAAGGGGTCGTCTTATTTTTGAGGCCGTCTTATATTCGGGCCAATACGGTATATGTTTTAAGAACGTTCAAGGTTATCTAAGTACCTAAAAACTGCTAAATTTTTATGCTTAAATAAATAAAGCAAATTGCATTTCTATATCTCCTCGTAAATACATGATTATGCACTGGCAAATGTATACCAAATTTTGAAGAAACACTATTCGAAAACTATTCGAAAAATTAATATTCGTTCGAAAAATATTCACTACACTAAAACCACTATTCGCACACCCCTATTATTTGCCAAGTCATACTTTGAACAATATCCTGTGCACTTAATACTATGAAAATCCATAATTATTTATAATTCAAAATGTACACTTAACATCTTTAAGCAACCTGTAAGCATGGTTACAAATATAAATAGTTTCACTAAGTTTAATATAAAACTCAACTAGTTTTGCTTATTTTATGTGGCATGAAATATCCTAATACCGTACTGGATTGTGTTCTGAGTTATGAAATACTGTACCAAGGAGGAAAATTCAGCGCTTCAAAGCCTACTTAAGAAAATTCAAGTTTAATTCTGTGATATTCCCGCAGGCCTGTAACTTCAAATGGTAATTACACTTAGGTGCTTCATACCTTCTTCCATAAAAGACCAATAAAAACCACACAAAAATTACACTACATAGTACCTAGTAATTATCAACAATTCGTTTTTATGACATAAAAATATTGTTATTGTACGTATGCATCACAATAAGAGAAAATAATATTTCTTCCAAGATCACGACAGCATAAATATGCGCGCAATGCGTCTTTACAACTTCAAATTTCGTTGCATCACACAGTAGTTATACATCATATTGATTACAACAGTGGAAAAATATTTTTAGTTTCAAAGTTAAAAATACAACTTCCAAGCACACAGAAAAGCTTTGAATTGGACAAGAAACTACACACCCGTCACTTAAAAATGCCTAACACGCACATCGCCATCTTGTAACAGCCCATACAAGAAAACCACAGATTGACTATTAGCTACAAAATACGCCAATAAGAAACCGGGAACAAAATATATACAGAATTTTGTTATTGGTTCCTATAGTGTTCACTGTGACCAACTGCTGAATGCACAGTTAACAAATTTTACGAGTGTTGATGCACAAATGTAGAGAGAAACAACACTGTAAACATGTTTCACGTTGGTACGTTTGAGCAAAACATATTTGTCCACTATTCATTTGTAAATAATGGCAGAAATGTACACATATAAATGTCGAATGTCCTGAAATCCGTAAAATTTTGTTGCCCTCCGTAAAACGGTAAAACGTATGTACTTTCCGTACATTTTATGAACAATCCGTAAAAGTTGGCAGTTAAAATCTAATCACACATTATACATTCTATTAACTGTAGAGATATTACTTCTCAAGGTCATTCCAAAATACTGCAGCTATAACAATTACTATATTTTATCATAGCTTCAGATGTTAATTCTCGAGATCAATGAAACGTATGCACTGTGCTTGTCCAGCCACACGACTTCACCAAGTGCATGTACACCCACCTACTCTAAAACGTACCTCCTTCCAAAAACTACACGTACTGTTGTACGACCTATCATTGTTCTAGATCAACTTAGTACAGTGGAACCTTGTTAAGACGAGAATACGGCCATAACGACAGTATTATTGTGCACCGTCAATTTCTGTGTTAAATATAACGTTAATTAATTTGTTTAATACGAGAGAATTTTCACGGTTTTGTACGTTATAACGACAGAAAAACGGCTGTACTTATGCGGAATGCGTCACGTAAACAACTCGTGGCGCGCTCAGAGTGAACATCGAGAGTTGCAAGAAAAAATTGATTGTGCGCAGCGTCCCGTACATCTGGTGGTGCGCTCTTGACGCGAAACTCTGAAACGACAATCCCGGCGGAGCAGCCATCCACAGCGATGAGCGGTGATCGATACTGTGGAAAGAGTCGGCTCTATATCGACGCATGTACACACAAAGAAAATTGTGTTACCTTTGTCTCTTGACAACTTATATCATCGTCTTCGGGTTGGAGTTAGTTGCGAGCGCATGTTTTCTGTAGCAATGGCAAGTGAAATCAAACGGAAAGCAATCGATCTGCAAACAAAGCTTCAGATTATTCGTGCTTCTTTGCCATGGCGGCTCAGCGTCCACGCTACTCTAGAAACCCAACACAGCCATGTTTTGCTTGCAAGATAGCGTAGCGTTACATCATTTAGCATTCAGATGAGAATTATTTTCTTTCGCTCATACATAAAGAATTTTTTCCTCGTATGAAAATATGTTACGAGAGGTGATGTTTCAAAGTGCGTATACTGTGCCACTGTTTTAACGTGTGTATTAGTTTCACATAAGCAGATGCATAATCAACACCCGGCATCGTCATTCGTCCACGAATGTTAACGTACACGTTAAGGTATAAAGGTGAAACTTTTTTATTATGTTTATAAGACATTGACTTTACGTCGCTGAGAATATAGTACCCCAAAAAATTTTT